>JAJIBD010000355.1:0-166646 GCA_021461705.1 Cryptotis parvus
TTTGTGAGTGGAATGAGACTTGACACTAAGGGTTCCTAAGTGATATAAGGAAGTTATCATTTTGTCCAAATAATGTGTGATAGTTAACTAAAAATATTGTGAGATTGCAGGAGGAGGAAGTGATGTTCCCATGAACATGATGCACATGCTATATAGAAAACCCAAAGGAAGTTGCTAAAAATCATTGGAAACAGGGCAAGGTGTTTGGTCTTGTACAGGCCAACTCAGCTCAGTCCCTCAGCATCCTACATGGTGTAATTCTGAGTTACAGGTTGAACAGAAAGGAGTAATCTTTATTCAGAGCCAGGAGTAAGACCTGTGTATTTGGTTGGGTGTAACCGGTATGAAAAAAAAAAATCTTTAAAAGCTTAAATCTAGCACGCTTACAGAGGCAAGAAAATGTACAAGATTAATTATATTTCTGTACTGAGGGCAATGAAAAATAAGCAAAGAAAATAAGCAGAAGGCCATTCCATTTATGAGCACTGCATCAAAAAATTGAGATAGATTTAACAGAATCAGTATAAATTTATACCATGTAAAAACTATAATACATTATTGTCAGAAATTAAATAAGAACCAAATAAATGGATAGAAAAAAACCATGTCCATAAATCCGGGAGAGTAAGACTTGTTAAACAGTGACCATGTTTAAAATTGGATGTAAATGCACTAAGTGATCCTTATCACAATCCAAGTTAGATATCCTTTACAGAAGTTGATGGCTGGTATTTTAAACCTTTGATGTACAGAGTGAATGTAATTTTGAAATACGATGTTTAATAACAAATTTGTATTAGGACAGCTCTAGGGACAGGAGATGTAGACAGGTAAAGGGCACTTGCACTGTGTGCTGTCAACCAAGCCAATCCCCCAGCACCCTATATGATCCTCCTGAGTCCAACAGGAGTTACCCTTGAGTGAAAAGCAAGGAATACTTGAGCACCTACTAGGTGTGCAACATAAAAATACAAAACACAAAAGGCACTATACATAAAGAATTATAATATGTAATCATATAATTGTCACCACAGCATAACTATCACACCTATTTTTACAGCATGCCTGTGTAACGTATATTTATAAAGCCTCTAAGACTATACCACACTTTTCTTGGCAAAATGAATCAGCCTGAACTCGTGATTAGTTATATTACTGTGTTACAGCAGATCGATGGGGTTGAAAAAGATAAATCCATTTTTAAATAAACTATTTCTTCTCCTTTCCTTCTTTTCTTTTGTTAGTTTAGGTGATATGATTGCAATAGTGTTAATGTTCATGATATTGAGATACAAAGTTACTTTTACCCCCAAAACACCAAAATAATTCAAGTCCGCTCCCCCACCGTCTCTATTCTCTCTTTGTCTTACTTCTCTGTTCTCTTCCATTCCTCCCAGTGGTTGTAATTTGAGTTTCCTTTGTCATCCAAAGCTAATACCATTAAATATTATCTATTCCTTTGTTTTGGTCCCCATTATAACAATCAATTTCTGAAAGGTAAAGAATTCCATATACACAATTTGAAACCAAAAGATGTGCAATTGATAAATAACACAAGAAAAGATCTTGAACACCTCATTTTCCAAACAGGAGAAATACCTATCAAAGCCTTAGCACATTATATCCATTATTATGACTAGAATAAAAAAAATAGATATTGGTGAAAATATTTAGAACTTGTAAAACTCTCATGTGGTCTGGCCCCCTATGCAAAACAACCTACCAACTTCTCAAACATTTAAATGAATGGTCTTGTAACCTCATGATCCAGCAATCATATCTCTTAGGAAAACATGTATGCAAACAAAATTCATAGAAATGTTCTCCATAAAAGCATTATTGATAGTAGTCTAAAATACAAATATTCCACGCGGAGTATCAATTCGATTAATGGTAAAGAGTGACATATTTTATCCAATACAAGTATTTTTCTTCCACAATAAAATATTACTGTACTCCTTCAAAATGCTCTGAAAATAAAGTTAAACCTTAGCCAAAGCAGACCAGTCCCTACAGTAAATGACCAGAGTAGTCAAATGCACAGAGAGACAGAGAACTGTGGACTTGAGGGTGATTGTGAGAACAGAGCAATTATATGAGGATTGTAGAAGAGTGGCTCCAGCCAGGAGGTTCAACTGGGGTAATGCATAATTCTGATAATAAAGTAAAACTCCACATTGTAGGCAATTCTTCTCTAAATGAGTGAATCATTTGTCAAAGAGTATCTCTATTTTAAACAGATATTAGAGAAAATGTTAAAGAACTTGCAAGTTGCTCATATATATTCAAAACTTTCTATGGAGAAGACAAACTCTCTAGAGCATCAAAAAGTTTTAATATTCCAAAGTCTCTGGGCACATTTACTCATTAATTTAGGTCAAATAATTTCACACCATTCTCAGAAGATTTCCAAAATGGTGACTGGCAATGAAGCTGATGGCTGGCAATGGTAAAATCATGAAGACTACCATCATTAAGTGTTTCCAAGTCAGTCATTAGACACAAGTTGTTCTGTCTCTCAAAAATATCCAGAATGCTTCATCCATCCTTGCTAGAAGCTGAGTCTTGTTTTCTAAAGGAAGCATTTCAGAAAAGACCCTTTGAGCAACAAAAAAATTGCAAAAAGAGATCTTGTAAACCTCTCTGCACAAGCATTGATAAAACGAGCCCAATAATCTTTGGTGCTGATGTTTGCTGGGGTCAGGCTATTATTCATTCACCATTTCCCATTGTCTTGAGCAATACTGAGACTCGTGAATAGCAAGTATTAGATTCACCAAAAAATACTGTTTTAATTTATTTTGCGCTTTTTTTTAAACTCATAACAGCTTAGTGTTCAGGGCTTACCCTTCTCTCCACTCAGGGATTACATCTAGCAGGGCTCAGTGATCGCATGTGGTGCCAGGATTAAACCCAGGTCAGCCTTGTGCAAGCTCGCGGCTTACTGACTGTACCATCTCTCCCACCCTAAAAAAATAGGTGTTTTTCCTAAATAATATGTGTAGGGCCAGAGCCCAACATAGTTATCTTATTGTTGCTTCTATAATGGCTAGAGTTGAAGGCTCAGGTATGGGGGTTGGGTTCTCACACTTGGTTACAGTGTCTATGGGATCACACACTTGGTACGGTCCATAGCCAGAGATTGCCAACATGGTAAATGTCAAGATCACACTTTGGTAATATGGGAAAGTTAGATGGGGATGAAAACTGCAGACTGTCAGTGGGGAAGTAGCTACCTTCCAGAGAGCTACATCCTGAGCTCTAACTCTTTCTAGCTTTCATTTTGATCTGTTTTGGAACCAAGCCCAATAAGAGCTCAACATAGTGCTCAGGAGTCACACCGGGTGGTGCCCAGTAGATCATATGTAGAGTCAAGGGTCAATCTTATGTCAGCCAAAAAGACAAGTGCCCTGACCTCAATATAAGGCAGCATGTCCTACTTTTAGATTTTGTTGGATTTGTTGGCGTGTCCTCGACACTAACCTACATCATATTATATTGTTATTTGTCCTTTCAAGGATATCTTGTCTTCTCTTATTATTTTCCTGAAAATCCAAATCACTTTAGTGTATCTCTGCATCTCCTATAGTCCAAAATTGAGGCTTATACTTATCAGAAATTTAATAATAAGCTGATATTAAAGTCACTGATTCCAATAACAAACTTTCAGGAAATGCACAACCCTTGAATGTTTAGCGATTAAACAAATTTAGGTAAACTCCCACTTCTGCAGATTCTCCCCGTTGATACTTCTATGAGATTCAAGTAATTCTTATGAGATATCACTGAGAGATTCAAGCCAATTTTTCCACTCAGACTCCATAAACATCTTTAAAGTTCTTATTAGTCTACATAAAAATTGTTTGCTGACCTTTGCTGCCTCCTGAAGGATGAATATTATGTCTTAACAGTCTTAGAATTGTATGCACCCAGCCAATGACTGACCTCATAATGTTCAATAAATATTTGTTGAATAAATAAATGAATAATAAATAAAGACAAAGGCCCAAGAAGCTCATGACTTCCCATTGAATTCACACTCTGCCTTTCAGTTGGTTGCTGGAGCCCTTTGACCCCAGATCCCAGGCTTCTGGCTCCATGGACATTAACCTCCCCTCTTGACCCCACCATATCCCACAGTGGCCCCCCCTCTCCTCTCTCCACTAAAGTAACAATGAAGTCCATGTGAAACCAGCCTGCATTCAAGTGAAAGCCAAGGAGAAAAAGGTTGTTTTGTCAAACTCAAAAGACAGATGTGAGTACTTCTCGGCCTCAAACTGAACTCCTAACCCTTGTGAAGTTCAAGCCCTACATTTCTTCTTGACTAAATGGAATTTCCTGATTCGGTGTAAGAAACATTTCAGGGTAGGTATTTCAAGATTTTGACTACTTTGGGTTTCCCCTCTCTAAGTGAATACACAATATTTTGCTGAGAAAGAGCTATGTCTCTTTCCCCTAAGGAGCAGGTTTTATTTTTAGAAGGAAAGGGTATTTTCCATTTGACTTTCGTAATATGCTGTTCGTTGCTCCATGATGATTGACGCCAAAACAACAACAACAACAAAAAAAAACAGGTAAAGATGGCTCCCAAGATCTGCCTGTTCCGGTGTTCACTCCCTGAAGGACGAAAGTTCATATGCAGAAGCAGACTTGAGGAGGAACAAGAGTAGACTCTGTTCTCAGCCGAGCCTGACTCATACCACCCTGGGTAAGTGGCTATCCTCTGTGCCTCTATGAGCCTGTCTGGAAAATGGCTAATCACCTTGCTCCAATCTGTCTCTCAAGATGTTGCAAGGATTACTGAGTTAATAATGTTGAAGAGCACTTTGAGCTTCGGATGAAAGATACCAAAGAACAAAGTGTGATGGTGGGATTATGCATAACTAGAAGCTCAAGAAAAAACGTTGGTTCCAGCTAACCTTTATGCCACAATAACCAGAGCTCAGACATAGAAGAGACTAGTACTCAAATATGTATCATTTTCCTAAATGGCATTTCAGTCGGGTCACATGATTGCATCTTTAATGAGGAGAACCCTTCTAATCACTGTGGGTAGATATGATCCCATCACTGCCCTAGAGTATAGTAATTGTCCCTATCCAGAGCTAAGTAAACCAGAGGGTGATTCTCACCCACTAAACAGTGAGCTCTTGGAGAAAAGTCTCTTTTTGAAGAATTTTGGAAACACCAACTAGAAATAGTTGACTCCAAACCATGCTCCCATGTAATCACAAACTATTTTCTTTATTAGAAGGTAAACCTTTTCAAGTTATTGAAAGGTCCTAAATTACAGAAATAGTGTCCAGAGTAGAAGAGCAAAATACGAAATCCTACCACACAGTCATAGATGAGAACTAATCCTGACCTCTACCTAGTATAGGTTTCAGCAAGGAAGACAGAAAATATGACCTACAGTTTGGTAGAATGGGAGAGATTTTCCAAGTTTGAATGGGAACCTAAAGAGAGACTCAAATCACGACAAATAGAAACCTCCTTCATAGTTTCAGATTAGAGAGCTCCAACTCTGTAGTAGAGTACTCCTTTCCTCCAGAAAACTCACACCACCCTTTGGGGATACCTGACAACAGAGCCCTCCCTGGGCAACAATCACTTGCAATCAGGCAATAATTCCTGGCTAACTCTAAAGATGAAAATACGAAAGTATGTCACAAGTACATCAAATCAGTCATACTCACTTGAGCTTCCTCCACATAACCACAGGCACTTTGTTTTAAACAGTGACCTCAAAGGGCTTCCAATTGTGCAAAAATGCTCTTCTTCCTAATCAAGCTTTGTTTGAGTTGTAAATGAATAAATGGAGTTTTCAGAGGAGGTGACCTTCTGTTTCACCCCTCCACTTGGGTCTTTATAGAACCTGAACAACAATGCAGTGCTAATAGAGAAGACCAGGATTAACATTCACTTTTGTTTTTTGCTTTTTGGGTCACACCCAGCAATGCTCAGGGGTCACCCTGGCTCTGCACTCAGGAATCACTCCTGGCGGTGCCTGGGGACCATATGGGATGCCGGGATCGAACCTGGCCTGCATAGCCGGCTGCATGCAACGAAAACATGCTACCCACTGACTATCGCCTCCTGCCCCCAACATTCACATTCTTAAAAAGTTGTATCTAGTCTCATAACCCGGAAGCTGAACGGTTGGAATACAACCTATAAAGCCTGGCACAGGAAAAAAGAACCTCTTGAGAGCCGTAAAACTGACCAAAGGATGTCAGGTGAGAGAAGTAATCTTTCTCTATGTGTCATGCCAAAATATGTGACCAGAGACCAGGCATGTGACTCAGTGGGAAAATACTGCCTTGCATGCTTGGAACCTGTGGTTGACCCTCTATTTCCATCTCTCCCAAAACCAGACCTAGATTGTTTTAATTCTTTCTAATGCACTCCAATTGAATGAGATGGTCGGTCATTGTCTACTTCCTAAACCCAAGCAGAAGCTTAGGAGCATGAACATATGATTTCTTTATCAAGCAACATTTCATCACGAAGCATGGAACCACAATAATGGTATGAGGGAGGAAACACATAGAAATGTGCAAGGTGTCAGCATCACCATCTGAGATCCCATGCCTAACAAGTCATTCTTACAAAGCTCTCTCTTGCAACACTTCTTGAGCCCTATTTACTATAAATGCTAGTAGAAAATCTGAAAACTCATTATGGAGAATGTTTTTGACAGGACATTGAGTTTTCTGTTAGTGCTATAAAATACATCTAGAATTTTAAAATTAATACCTTGTTCTTTTTAATCATATGGAGAAGTGAGCGGAAATTAAAAGTAGAAATTTGAGTTTGTCATGGAAAACCTGAAGTGACAGGCTTGTCTGTGCACATACTCTTCTCTCCCTGTAGGTGGCAGCATTTATTTATCACTGCAGCATCCACCAATGGCAGCTGGAGGGCGACTGGTTTGAGTGAGCTGACTTCAGCTGCTTCACTTTTCAGAACATCCAGCATAATCAATTAAAATTTTAATATCATTAGGTAAGTGCCTTTGCTAGAGAAGAAAAAAACACAACAACAAACATGTAAGTCGGTTGAGTTTGAGGAAAGCTGGACTATCGATCACATACAAGGTCAAGTCTCAATGAAACTTACCATCTCCTGCAGAATCCTTGATTTTCTCCCTGTTGAAATCGACATGAATGCAGCCAAAAAAAAGTCATTTAATTGTTTTTATTTCCCCTCAGGTTCAAGTAGATTTTAGAATTAAAAAAATAAAGAATAGCTAGTCCTAACCCAGGGATAATTCAGAAAAATTATGAACTAAAACTAGGAAACTGGAGAACTGGAGTTCTGATTAATAAAAAGAAAAAATATGAGAAATGGAATAAATTTCTTAAGAAGCCTGTGCCGAGCTTAGCTGAATCCACTTTGATCACCAGTACCACATTTGTCCCCTCTGAGTACCACAAAGCTAATCCCTGATCACAAAGTCAGGAGTAGGTTCTGAGCAGTTGGGTGTGGCCCCCCAAACAAACAAATAAAAATAAAGAGCTTGGTTTATCCTCCACATTAAGCATTCCAGTCCCTGTGTTTGGGACCCTGAGGTAATTTATTAATGTGAAACTCCATCATAGGCCAGAGAACAAAGTGAAAACTGTCCCAATTGCTATTACATTTAGTCTTGTGGAAAATTCAAAATAAAGTTGTGTAAGATCCTCTAGGACAGACATCCCCAACCAGTGGATCAGGACCAACTCAGTAGGGAGTAGAGCTCCTGGCCCATGGCCAAGCCAGCAGTGCCTGGACTCCCCCGCTGGGAAACCTACCTCTTCCTGCCCTCCCAACCCACCTCCTCATTCAGAATTTCAACTTTGGGAAAAAATAAAATTCCTTCTGTTTCTGGGTGAGGGCTGCCCAACCTTGTTCTGGGGTCAGAAAGCCCCCAGTCTTTGGGGAATTTCCAAACCTTACTGTTTATTTGATTTCTGAAACCTGCCTTCTGCCCCTTAAAAACCCAAAAGTCGTTTTGCATAGTTGTTTTTCTTTCCCTTTAATTAAAGAAAAATAGAGTGAGTTTTGTTTTGAAATTTTTCACAGCTCATCAGACACAGCTGGACACCAAGCTCACAGAAAGTCAAGTCTGAGGCTAAGCATCTTTCAGAAGGAGGTAAAGATGTTATAAATAAGAAAAGAGGTGGAAACAGATACTGTACTTGGATCTTAGCCAGAGATAGAATAAAGGGTTCAGGTCCTCCCTTTGCACAACTTGCAGTTCATCCCTGGCACCACATACAGCAAGTAGAGCCTCTGAGCCCCACCAGGAGTGAGAGCTGAGCACAGCACAGGAGGAAGCCTTGAACATGACTTAGTGTGGAGAAGAAAGAGAAAAGGAGGGAGGGAGGAAGGGAGGCAGGGAGGAAGGGGAAGGAGGGGGAAGGAGGGAAGGAGGGAGAGGGAAAGAGAAAGAGGCAGAAAGAAAGAGAGAGAGAAAGAAAGAAAGAAAGAAAGAAAGAAAGAAAGAAAGAAAGAAAGAAAGAAAGAAAGAAAGAAAGAAAGAAAGAAAGAAAGAAAGAAAGAAAGAAAAGAAAGAAAGAAAGAAAAAGAAAGAAAGAAAGAAAGAAAGAAAGAAAGAAAGAAAGAAAGAAAGAAAGAAAGAAAGAAGAGAGAAAGAAAGAAGAGAGAAAGAGAGAACGAGAAAGAGAGAAAGGAAAAAGAAAGAGAGAGTGCCCTGAGCGATAGCAACAGTGGGTGGGGGCATTTGCCTTGCACACAGGAGATACAGGTTCGATCCCCGGCATCCCATACGGTCCCCCTGAGCTCCACCAGGAGTAATTCCTGAGTGCATAACCAGGAGTAACTCCTGAGCATCTCTAGGTGTGACCCAAAAAAGGGAAAAAATGAAAGAGAAAGGAAGAGAGATAGATGAATAACTACTACTTAAGAGCATGCTTTTCTGGAATACTGACCCAGGTTGTATTTTTTTTTTAATTTTTTAAAATTTTTTTTAATTTTTTAAAATTTTTTTTTAAATATTTTATTATACCACCGTGAGATACACAATTACAAAGAAGTTCATGTTTGGGTTTCGGTCTTGCAGTGTTCCAGCACCCATCCCCTCCACCAGTGCCCATTTCCCACCACCATGTCCCCTATTCCCTCCCCCTCCCCTAGTCTGTCTCTATGGTAGGTTCATTATCTCTTCTGTTTCTCTCTCTCTCTCTGTCTCTCTCTCTCTCTTCCCTTCTCTTACACATTGTGGATTGCAATACATACATTTAGAGGTTATCATGTGTATCTTTTGCCTGTATTCAATGCTCATTTCTAGGCTAGTATTATCACTTTCAACAATTATTAGCACACTGTTCCCTTCTCAAATCACTTACAGAAAGATGAGAGGGGTTTTGCTGAACACCTGTCTTTTACGGTCAGAATTCTCCATGGCTGGACATTGTCCAGCCTTGGACAATGTCACCAAATTCATTTTCTGAAGCTGCCATGAAAATACCACAGAGCAGTGACCTAAAGCACAGAAATGTGCTTTTCCCACAGACACTAACGCTACGAAGTGTCTGAGATCAGTGTTAGCACCAGCGTGATTCCGCTGGGCAGCCTCTCTCCCCTGCCGCCACCTTCTCTCTCCTCACCAGCTCTTGTTCTTGTGTCTGTGTCCTGATCTCTTCCTACCATTTTTGGGAGCAAAGAGCGGGAAGACTGACTCAGTTCCCAACATCACCTAAGGTTCTGTGAGCACCTTCAAGAGTCATCCCTGAGCACAGGGCCAAGAGCCGGTCCTAAGCATCACTGATTGTGACCCTACTCTCCACATGCACAACATATTCCAGGAGCATAGTGGATTAGAGCCCAACCCTAGTATCCCCATTCCACTGCAGTTACCTCCTGAAAGACTCTTTTCTCAGAACTGAGTCACCTTTTGAGGGAGCAGGGGTTAGCCCTTTAGGAAGTGTTAGGTGATCAAAGGGATGGCTGGTTCAATGAGCCAAAGGGGGCTTCCATGTTGCCGGGGAAAGATACCGAGGGCTCATAATCCCCCGCCTCCCAGCCCCCCGCCTTGGGAAGGAAGGCTCTGCCCAGCAGCTCTGAAAAACCAACAGTTTCACTGCCCGCATCTGCTCCATCTGGAAACCGCCCGTACAGGCAGGGCGTAGTAACATTTAGAACATCCCAAGACATATCAAAATAACCTGTCTGTAGGGGCCGGAGCGATAGCCCAGCGGGTAGGGCGTTTGCCTTGCATGCGCCGGCATAGGCCTGGCATAGGCAGACCTGGGTTCAATCGCCGGCATCCCATATGGTCCCCCGAGCACCGCCAGGGAGTAACTTCTGAGTGCAGAGCCAGGAGTAGCCCCTGAGCATTGCCAAAGGTGACCCAAAAAAAAGCAAAATAATAATAATAATAATAATAACCTGTCTGCAACTCAAGTTGTGTTTCTCCCTTGAGTTAAGTTTTTCTTTGAATCTAAGTTTGCCTGGGCTATGACACTAATAGTGGCTATATAATCCAAAACTTCCCCTTACTCAGGGTCTTGCTCAGCCTGCCCGCCTAAAAGCTTAATCCCTGCTAGCTTCCTAAATAAACCCGCTTGCATTTTGCATTACTGACTGATTCTTTGTGATTCCCAAGACTTGTGACTCTGGGCCCTAACAGAAGTGAATCACTGGGGAGGAAGGGATGGGGATAAAGGATATAGTTATGCCAGCAGTTGTTGATTTTACTCAACTTGTTGATTGTCAACTGATTTGTGTTAAAAACACAATCAATGGGAAGAACCTCGGAAGTTTTCTGAGGATAAGCTGATCTAAAGTGTTTGAGGTTAAGGGGGATAGTAGCTGTGGTCTTGGTGGGCCTCATTAGCCAGATGACTAAGGGGGAATGCATGAGCACACCTGGACATCACTGAACCTGGAAGCACAGTTGCAGGAGTCCTGGGGTGGGAGAAGGAGCAGAGACAAGGAAGAGGAAAAACCCTTCCACACCCTCTCTTCTGCTCAACACATGGATGTTCAAAACAGGTCTGTGAAAACCCGGCGGAGACATTGCTGCTGAGGTAGGTCCATTCCCAGGTATTCATTTCTAGGTTACAAATGAAATTTAGCTTCAAAATGAAGACAGGAGAAAGAGAAAAGCGTTTTTCCTTCCTCAAACCAGTCCCTGGCTATTGTAGGTCCAAAACTCGTCTCACGCTTAACAGATCTGGGGGCAAAGCAAAGAGCAAGCAGCTACCCGAATGACCCAAAGCCTATGGGCTCCCAGGCATATTGTCTGCAGTGAAGTTTTAAATTCAACCCTCTCCCTGGTAGGGACAAAGACTGGCCTGTCTGTCCCTGCTCCTCCAGGGAAAACAGCTCAGCCATTAATCCAGTCACCCCAGTGGCTGTGACACCTGATGCTGCCTTTTCAGGGAGTTGCTGAAACAGCATTGCTAAGGTAGCTGAAGGGAAGCCAAACCCTAGCAGACAAAGGCGGTGCTTTCTTACTGGGGGTGGGGAGAAGGGGGGATGAGGGCTCAGAAAACTCATTCAAGCATGTGTGTTCCAGAAAGCAAGGTAAACGGAAAGTGGCCCCTTTCTTTCACCCCTTCACCAGGCCTTCTCACCACTGCTTGCTTTTAATTTATGACCCGGCACTAAGGGGACTGTCTATAGATTTAACATTGACATTTTCTTCATGCAGTAATCCTTTCAAACCCATTTGCTGTAAATTTCTGCAGAGTGACATAAAAATGACATTTTTTTTATTAGTGACTACATCCTAACGAGCTATCTTTTCCAGTAGCCGTAAAAGGACTCCGTGACAAGCACCTCACCTCCTTTGGCCCACTGGCAGGAAGAGTGCTGGAGTACCACCCCCCCCCCTCCCACCCCCCATTGTCGGGGGACTTGCTCTGCAAAATCTCATCATGATTTTTCTCACACAAACAATGGAGGCTATGACCTGCTATAAGACAGCCTTCATGGGTGGCTGGATATTCCTATTTCATTAGAGTTAATCATTTTTATTCCCATTATGTCAATACATTTCAGAAAGTTGTGCATAGCTTTGAGATAGACAGTGAGGTTTAAACAAATGTCAATAT
Source organism: Cryptotis parvus (assembly GCA_021461705.1). Classification (NCBI taxonomy): domain Eukaryota; kingdom Metazoa; phylum Chordata; class Mammalia; order Eulipotyphla; family Soricidae; genus Cryptotis; species Cryptotis parvus. Next base: position 12,063 of record JAJIBD010000355.1, read on the forward strand.
GTATTATTTTTCTCTAGTAGCCAATAAAAGTGGGTTTTAAGATTTCACATGATGAAAGGAGAAAAATCACATTTTTGGGAACTAGATATTTTACCTTGTGAAAACTTCCCATTTGCAGTGAACAGTCAAGGTGTTTTTTCTCCTTCACAACCACCTCCCTGCCCCACCATGTTCTCACAAGTGTCTTATGCAGGTCCAAGGTCACAATTCCTGCTGGAGCCTGGCGGCCCAGTGCTATGCTCTATGGAAGGCAAATAACGGCCTCCCCAAAGGCGTTCTCATCCCAGTTCTCCAAAACTGCTTAAATCACACACCACAGCAAAGAGTTTCAGATGGAAGCAGGGTTGCTCATCAGCTAATCTCAAAATAAAAATTATCTTGAATTAGCTAAATGGATCCAACAAAATCATGTTTCTTTCTACCTGAAGGAGGGAGCTGGTAAGGCAGTGTCAGAAGAAGGAAAAAGTGGTTCATTGCTATCCTTGGAGCCGGAGGAGATGGGGGCTCACCCAGGCAACCCCTGACAGTGCAGCAGGAACCTCCAATCTGTACCAAGTGACACTCTGGGATCATGAGGTGCTGGACAAACAAGCTATTGGACTATCTCTGGGACCCAAATTTTCAAACATATTTGCCATAAAGCCTCTGTCTCCATCTATTTAATGCAAGTGAGCTGAGTGCTGGAGGCTTGGCAGCTCTGATCTATCAAAGATACAAAGCAAACGTGAAGAGTCAGAGCAATAATACAAAGGGTAGGGCATTGGCCTTACGCGTGAGGCTGACCAAGGTTAGATCGCCTGGCATCACCTGTACTCTTCTGAGCACCACCAGGAGAGTGGTCCCTGAGTTCAGAACTAGTAGTAAGCCCTGAACACCACTCTATGTGGTCCCAAAAACAAAACAAAGTGAGAAGATAAACATGGAATGAAGCTCAGAGTGTAAAGAAATTCTGGGGTCCACATGGTAGTACAGAAGGTAAGGCAATTTCCTTGTCTTCTCTGGCACCCCATATGGTCCCCAAAAGCCCCACCAAAAGTGATCTCTGGTTTCAGAGTCAGGAGTAAGTGCTAAGCCCCCACTGGAGGAAGAAGAAAGCAAAAAAGAAAGAAAGAAAGGGCCGGAGCAGTAGCCCAGCAGGTAGGGCATTTGCCTTACATGCTGCCGCCCCATGCCAGCCCGGGTTCTATCACGGCATCCCATATGGTCCCTGAGCACTGCCGGGAATAATTCCTGAGTGCAGAGCCAGGAGAAACCCCCTGAGCATTGCCAGATGTGACCCAAAAAAGCAAATTAAAAGAAAGAAGGAAGGAAGGAAGGAAGGAAGGAAGGAAGGAAGGAAGGGAGGGAGGGAGGGAGGGAGGGCGGGAGGGAGGGGAGGGGAGGGGAGAGAGAGAGAGAGAGAGAGAGAGAGAGAGAGAAAGAAAGAAAGAAAGAAAGAAAGAAAGAAAGAAAGAAAGAAAAGAAAGAAAGAAAGAAAAGAAAGAAAAAGAAAGAAAGAAAGAAAAAGAAAGAAAAAGAGAAAGAAAGAAAGAAAGAAAAAGAAAGAAAAAGAAAGAAAGAGAGAAAGAGAGAGAAAGAGAGAGAGAAAGAAAGAAAGAAAGAAAGAAAGAAAGAAAGAAAGAAAGAAAGAAAGAAAGAAAGAAAGAAAGAAAGAAAGAAAGGAAGGAAGGAAGGAAGGAAGGAAGGAAGGAAGGAAGGAAGGAAGGAAGGAAGGAAGGGAAGGGAAGGAAGGAAGGAAGGAAGAAAGAAAGAAAGAAAGAAAGAAAGAAAGAAAGAAAGAAAGAAAAAGAAAGAAAGAAAGAAAGAAAGAAAGAAAGAAAGAAAGAAAGAAAGAAAGAAAAGAAAGAAAGAAAGAAAAGAAAGAAAGAAAAGAAAGAAAGAAATGAGGGAAGGGAGAACTTCTAAGCTCCCTAAAATGGAAAATTCATACACATACACATGGCATTTGGCTCAGTGTCTAGCCAGATCCGCCCAAACCTGTTTGAGAAAGCTCGCACCATCAAGAACACACCTCATGAGTTTTAACAAGGGCATTTTTTCCCTGTCAGTATTTAATAGGAATATTATGTGATCTTCCTGCCATTTTGGCAAAGGCAATATTATGTGTCATTGTTAGTTTCTTGTGTAAGAGGCTGTAAGTTGTCTAAAGAGGGGTTTTTATTTTTATGGGGGTGGGGGAGTCAACCCCCCAGATTTTCCCCAGGGGTCACTTGCAAGGATACTTGGCTCAGGGGCCAGGAGTGATGAGTAGGTGCTTGGGTCAGAGATGCCATGCTGGAGGCCGCCAAGGCTAGACTGGAAGCACTCTAGGGGATGTGGTGACGACGATTAGACCTGGGGTCTCATGCATGCAACACAAGCACTCAGTACCTAAAGTCATCACCCAGTCACCAAAGAAAGGGTCTTTACATGAGTTGAGTAACATATTTAATAAAAGCTGAAGTACTGTACGTCAGAGCTTCTTCTAAATGACTTTTGTTCTTGTCACTTGTCACTTGTCTTCCATTGTTCATCGATTTGCTTGAGCGGGTACAAGTAATGTCTCCATTTGTTGGGAATGAGGTCTATTGTTACTGTTTTTGGCATATGAAATACACCACAGGTAGCTTGCCAGGCTCTGCCATAGCTCTGGGTTCATCCCAGGGGGCCCAGTCTTTTTCTGTGTCAGACCATCAACCATCCAGGGCCCACAGGGCAGAGCCCTGGGTGTAGACAAGCCTGTCTCTTGTCTTGTCTGCTACGCGGCCGATGCACCTTGGGCACCACAGCCACATCTGCAACATTTCAAGGGGGCAGCAATAACACTTCCAAGGATTTACATAACTTAATTTCTTCTTTGTAGCTTATCTAAGAGCCTTATTTTATGTGAGAAATAGGGGCCAGGAGCTAGTTAGATACAAATGATCCATGTTTGATTCCCAAAACCACATGGTCCCAAGTACTGCTGGATGTGTCCCTGGAGGCCCCCAGCACTGCAGAACTCAGTGGAATCATATCCTAGTACCTTGCACTGAATGGCAGAGCCAACTGATTGACAATTACCCGCAGAGAGCCCCAGGCCTCCAGGGCAATGCTTGGGAGACCTCTCCCCAGAAGGAAAATTTATCAGTCACATTGAAATAATCCCATTCAAGGAAAATAAATCCTCCTTCATTGTATTTCACAATTATTCCAGCTATGTTCTTAAAAGTGCAAAAATTTCAGATCCTAGCCCAGTAGTATGTGTGTGGGGGGCGTGGGGGGGTTGTTGCTGTTGCTTCTAAAAGAAATTCTCACATAGTGGCTTCCAAATTAAACAATTTATTATCTTATAGTCCTGAAAGCTGAAAGAGCAGAATGAGTCAACAGGTCTAAAATCAAGTGCAGCCGAACTGGTCATTCTGGAGCTGAGGTTCCATCTTTCTTCCTCTCCCCTTCACCTTCCAGAGTCCACTGGTATTCCTTGGCTCATGGCCACATCACTACACCAGCTGCTCCCTCATGGCCTTTTCTCATCCTTGACTTCTCCTACATTCCTCTCATAAGATTATATTGTGCTTACGTTGACCTCACCTGCATAATCCTGAGTCTTTCCTTTTAAGATCTTTAACCTAATCACATCTGCAAAGTCTCTTTTACTATGCAGGGTGAAGGTCACTGGTTCTGGGGATTAACTTGTGAATATTACTTAGCCTTCTGCAGTTCATTCTCTGGCCTCCAAACACTCATGAACACTCCATGTGAAAAATGCTGCACTCATTCCCATACCAAAGTGCCCAAAGGACTTAACCCATTGCAATTTCAAGTCCAAAATCTCACCAAGTTTCTATCATCTCAAAAAATCTCAAATATCATCATTACCCAAATGAAGTACAGCCAAGTCTCTGCATACAGTCTAAAACTCCTGGGATAAAATTACTTCCATTTAGTAGATTTTTTTTAAATCAGAAAACAATTACAGTTGTTCCTTCTTATCCATACTTTCAATTTTTCAGTTTATTTTAGGCACCATGGTTTCCAATATTGTTAATGTTAGGGTGCCATGCACAACACATTCCCATACCACACCCCTCCACAAGAGGGTCTATATCCCTCCATTTTGTCCCCGTGTTCCCTCCACCCTACCTATTCCCCCTATCTCTTCCTTTCCCTATGATAGATTTTTTGGTCTTTTTAAACTCCGTGATTTATTAAGTTGTTCATAATACAGTTACCTCAGTATTCAATGCTCCAACACCAATCTTACCACAGTATGGAAGGATTTGGACAAGAACAAGTTCACGGTTTCATTTGCCATGGGTATTTGTTATGCCCCCTACTTTGTTTCTGTATATCCCACTTCTGAGAGAGATCATTCTGTGTCTGTCCCTTTCTTTTTAACTAACTTCACCCAACATAATAGTCCTCAGATCCATCCATATAGTAGCAAATTGCATGATTTCATCTTAAGGGCAAATAGTATTCCATTACCCACTCACACACACATATGAATATGTGAATATGAATATGAGGATAAGAGTGCAAATATCTTTTCTGAATAGAGTTTCTTGGGGTCTTAAGAGCTTGCTGAAAGACCTAATAGGGGAGCAGAGCTACAAAGATACCTTCAACTGAAAAATGGTCTGTCTCTTTCGGGAAGGCTGTCCTCTTCCAGCAAGTGAGCAGCTTCAAGCGAGATGCCCATGGAGAGGTGAGGGAGGAAGGGAACACCAGTCTAGCCAGCCAGATTGGCTGACTCGACTCAGGGATCAATGGGATGACAGATGTGACAACCAGGTTGCGCTCATATTCATTCGAGGGCCTTAGGTTACATACCAAGAAGAAGAATTGCTAGGTTATATGAAAGCTTGATTCCTAGTGTTTTGAGAACTGTCTGTATTATTTTTTTTTAGCTTTCTTTTTTTTTTAAATTTTTTTATTTTTACAATTACAAAGATATACAATTAAAAAGTTCATATTTGGATTTTGGTCATACAGTGTTCCAGCACCCATCCCGCCACCAGTGCCCATCTCCCACCACCAACGTCCCCGGTTCCCTCCCCCTCCCCAGCCCTCCCTCCATGGCAGGTTCTTTATTTCTTTCCCTTTCTCTCTCTTTTTCTTTTCCTTCCCCTCCAGACTATGGATTACAGAACATACATTAAAGGGTTGTCATGTGTATCTTTTTGCCTCTATTTAATGCTCAGTTCTAGATTGGCATTAGTACCCTCGACAATTGTTAGCACACTGTTCCATTTTCTGTCTTACCTAGCCTCTGACTCCCACACGTTTGTGATAATTTCCACCTTTGACAAGACCTCCTGATATATGTTTCACTTGACCTTGGATATTGGTATCTTAATATGTACATATATATTTATGTTATGCAGATAAATGCAGTCATTCTGTGTCTGTCTCTCTCCTTCTGGCTAATTGCACTCAACATAATCTTCTCCATGTCCATCCATTTATAGGCAAATTTTATAACTTCATTTTTTCCTAACAGCTGCATAGTATTCCATTGTGTAGATGTACCAAAGCTTCTTTATCCAGTCATCGATTTTCGGGCACTCTGGTTGCTTCCAGATTCTGGCTATTGTGAATAACGCTGCTATGAACATAAAAGTAGGGATGGTGTTTCCGCTGCGTATTTTTTGGTTTCCCAAAGTAGATTCCCAGGAGTGGTATGGCTGGGTCAAATGGGAGTTCAATTTCTAGTCTTTGGAGGAATGTCCATAATGTTTTCCAGAAAGGCTGTACCAGCCGGCATTCCCACCAACAATGGATGAGTGTCCCATTTTCCCCACATCCACGCCAGCACTTGTTGTTCTTGCTCTTTTGAATATGTGCCAGTCTCTGTGGTGTAAAGTGGTATCTCATTGTTGTTTTGACTTGCATCTCTGTGATGATTAGTGATGATGAGCATTTTTTCATATGTTTTTTGGCCATTCAAATTTCTTCCTTGCTGAAGTTTCTGTTCATTTCTTCTCCCCATTTTTTTGATGGGGTTGTTTGTTTTCTTCTTGTAAAGTTCTACCAGTGCCTGATATATCCTGGATATTAACCCCTTATCAGATGGGTATTGGGTGAATATTCTTTCCCATTCTGTGGACTGCTTTTTGTATCTTAGTCACTGTTTCTTTTGAGGTGCAGAAGCTTTTTAGTCTCAGGTAGTCCCATATGTTTATCTTTTCTTCTAGTTGCTTTGTTAGTGTTTGTTTGAAGATGCCTTTAACTTCAATGTCGTGGAGGGTTTTTCCTATATTTTCTTCAATGTACTTTTATGGATTCAAGTCTGATATTCAGATCTCTAATCCATTTTGATCTGATTTTTTGTGCATGGTGTTAGACACAGGTCCAAATTCATTTTTTTACATGTCGCTGCCCAGTTTTCCCAACACCACTTGTTGAAGAGGCTTTCCTTACTCCATTTTGGACTCATTGCACCTTTATCAAAGATTAAATGATCATATGTTTGAGGTTGGGTGTCAGGATACTCAATTCTATTCCATAGGTCCACAGGCCTGTTTTTATTCCAATACCATGCTGTTTTAATTACTACTGCCTTGTAGTACAGTTTGAAGTTGGGTAAGGTGATGCCTCCCATCTTCTTTTTCCCGAGGATTGCTTTAGCTATCCTTGGGGGGTTTATTGTTCCATACAAATTTCAGGAGTATTTGGTCAATTTCTTTGAAGAATGTCATGGGTATCTTTATAGGGACTGCATTGAATCTGTACAGAGCTCTAGGGAGTATTACCATTTTGACAATGTTGATTCTCCCCATCCAGGAGCAGGGAATATGTTTCCATTTCCTTGTGTCCTCTTTTATCTCTTGAAGCAGTGTCTTGTAGCTTTCTTTGTACAGGTCCCTTACACACTTGGGTAAGTTGATTCCTAGGTATTTGATTTTCTGTGGCACAATTGTGAATGGAATTGTTTCCTTAATATCCCTTTCTTCTCTTTTGTTATTTGTATATAGGAAAGCCACCGACTTTTTGGTGTTGATTTTGTAACCTGCCACTCTACTATATGCATCTATTGTTTCTGGGAGTTTTTGGGTAGAGAGTTTCGGGTTCTCTAGGTATAATATCATGTCATCTGCAAATAATGATAGCTTGACTTCTTCCTTGCCTATCTGGATGCCCTTGATGTCCTTTTCTTCTCTGATTGCTATGGCAAGTACTTCCAGTACTATATTGAATAAAATGGGTGAGAGTGGGCAACCTTGTCTTGTCCCTGATCTCAGGGGGAAGTCTTTCAACTTTTCCCCATTGAGAATGATGCTCGCTGTGGGGGTTTTGGTAGATGGCTGTAACTATCCTGAGGAAAGTCCCTTCAATTCCCATATTCTGGAGGGTTTTAATCATGAACGGGTGCTGGATCTTATCAAATGCTTTCTCTGCGTCTATTGATAGGATCATATGGTTTTTATTTTTTCTTTTATTGATATGATGTATTATGTTGATTGACTTGCGAATGTTGAACCATCCTTGCATTCCCGGGATGAATCCTACTCGATCATGATGTATAATCTTCTTGATGAGTCTTTGGATTCTGTTTGCTAGTATTTTGTTGAAGATCTTAGCATCCATGTTCATCAGTGATATTGGTCTGTAGTTTTCTTTCTTTGTGTTGTCTCTTTGGGTATCAGGGTGATATGTGCCTCGTAGAAGCTGTTTGGGAGTGTTTCTGTTTCTTCTATTTCCTGGAAGAGCTTGAAAAGGACTGACAGTAGGTCCTCTTAAAGGTTTGGTAGAGTTCACTAGTGAATCCATCTGGACCTGGGCTTTTGTGTTTGGGCAGACTTTTAATTACTGTTTCTATTTCCTCAATGGTGATAGGCTTATTCAGGTATTGGAGGTCTTCTTGTTTTTTTTTTAAAAGTTGGATCAGTTGTCATTCTTACCAGCAGTTTATGATGGCTCCCTCTTTCCCATATCCACACCAGCATACATATTTCATTTTCATCATTTCAGCTAACCCCATTCAATATAAGTCTGAAAATTTTATGTATAGGGCAGTTTGAAAGAAAATAAGACCATATTCTCATTACTTTTAAAAATTAAAATGATTTTATCTAATTACATAACTTTTATTAGAGTCTATTATTCTGACATATTAGTAGTATTTGTTGTTCTCTCACAGAGCCTAACTTATACATTAAATTTATTTACAGGCACAGACACACACACACACACACACACACACATATGAAAAGTCACATTATTTATAAGGCTTGGGATTATTTCCAGCTTCAGAAACCCACTGAAGTTCTTGGATCAGATTCCCTCACAAAAAAATGGGACAAATACTTTATATTCCCCCAAAAAATAACTGAATATTCATAACACAAAATAGACAATTCATGCAAAAAGCATAAATGAAAAATGGAAAAAGGAGGTTCAGTCCCATTCCTAGAAATTGTTTAAGCAATTTCTACTTAAACAAGGCAAGTTTCTTTACATTTCAGGGCTTGGGAATGATTCTCTGTTGTGGCTCATGGCCTAAAGCTCTGCCTTCAAAGTCATTTTTTTTCTTGAAGGTTAGCATATGTTTTTGGATAAATCATTTTATCAGTCTAATTCTTACCTATGGAATGTTAGGGTCTGCCAGGCTTCTTTCATTGCATCCCATCTCTGTCCCTTTTCAGTCATTTTTGGTGGCATTTATGCAAGTATAATATTCTCAAAAAGTCTTATGGGCTATTATTCAGCTTGCTACATATAGTATTGACAGGATAATTAATAAAGGAAGAAAGCATGAATTCTGGAGGATGGGTTGTGCTATCTATGTTATAAAGCACTGCACACACAGAAGGCAATCATTCAAAGTTTGTACATGTGGGTTTAAGGCATGTCAGACCTTTAAATCTTAGGTTGTACACCAGAACATGTTATTATCTGAAAGAGCTTTCAACTGTGATATATATACTTACAGGAAAATTTCAGGAAGAGTGCTAAATATCAAACACTGCTGCCCTGAGGGGACTGATGACTGACCAAGAATAATCAAGGAAAGGGCAAGAAGCTCAAATTACTAAAGGATGCATTAGAAGAATCTTCTGGTTGAACACAGGTAGCATCAAGGAAGCAAGTGAAGTCATGGAATCAACCTCCTGAGGGGGTTTATTCACTTCTTACTAGGGTATCAACGACTTTCCTGAGCTAGAGTCCTGTGGCCATCAAGGTGAAGAAGCAACTATCAAGAAATCCTTTTCATTCGTCTTCTAGCTAAGCCACAAGAAAAAAAAAACATCCAGGAAAGCCTCAAGCACAAGCATAGTCAGCAGGAAATTTCATAAATCTGTTCTGGCTGCAAAGGCACAATGAGCACATCATGTCACCACAGATCTATCAGGAACCCACAGCACTATCTTTGGCTAACCCCAAAGTTTAGTTGAGTTTGTCCCATAGGACTTTATTATACATTTTTGGCTCTTCAAGTCCATGTTGTCCCTTGAACATGTATCTCTCTACTTGTCTCTGTTTCTTTGCTTGCTTTTTACACTCTGGAAAAGCTTGTGTTTTCTCTTGGACATGTATTTCTCTCTTTCACTTCTCCCACAGCTTTCTGAATTCCATTCAATAAAAATTACCTTGCTACACTAAAAAAGATAAAAATTTAAAAGATTTTATTGTACATTTCAGCAAACCATTTGGTTTAAGAAATACAAATTAGAGACAAGGTAAGCCTCCCACCATACCTTTCCATCTGATGCCCATAAATCCAACTTGATTAAAATGCACATGTAGACTGATTTATAACTATACAAATTAGACTTATTAGCAACTATGAAAATTTTGGTTAAAATCAAAATGAGATAGCATGTTTAACCCACTAGATTGGCAAATATTTTAAAAATCTAACCAAGATTGCCTGGGATTTGTAGCAATGGACATCCTTAGAGACCCCATGGATTGGAGGGGAAGGTTCTAACTTAATTTAATCACATGGAAAACAGTTTAGTAAATATTTAAAATTTATAGCCTCAAACTGAGCAAACCAGCTCCTGGATATACATCCTAAGTAAACTCTGCACACTTGATCATTGACATCCCATTATACATCAATTTTCTAGAGCAGGTGCCAGTAACGATCCATTTGTCCCTGACACAAGCCATTGTAGCCGAATGGCATCTTGCTCCAGCTTGCTCCAGGAATAAAGGGTCTCAAATCGTTCGTTCAGGTCTTGAGAAAGAAGTCTGACTATCTTGTAGGTGGGCTGCCACTTGATCTTTTGATGTCCCATGGGATCCAGTCAGTAACGTCTCTTGTTCAGCGGTTGTCTCCAAATCACATTACATGTCCAGCTCATCTGATTTTCGAAGCCTTGGCAAAGAAGACAGTGTCCCTGATTCTCAATTATCCGCAGAGGTTGGAACTCCGGATTCCTTCTCTCAGTTGAGTGAGGCATGATATTCCAAGCATAGCTCTTTTGATTCCTCTTTGGGAGACCTGAATAGCATTCTCATCCTGCTTTCGTAGGAGCCAGGTCTCTGAGGCATATGTTAGTGCAGGGAGAACAGTAGAGTAGAAGAGATGTGCCCAGAGCCGGAGGTTCTTTATCCTTTTAGCTATTTGTTTGATGCTCTTGAAGGCATTCCAAGCAGCTCTCTTCCTCCTGTGCAGCTCAGGTGCTAGGTCATTCATCATGTTTAGTACTTGACCTATGTACATATAACTGCTTGCATTCAGAGATGTTTGTTCCATTGAGAGTGAATGGAGCATCTGGAACTAGTTCGTTTTTCATGAACAGTTTTGTTGAGATTCAGCTGTTGATCTACCTTTCCACATTCATGGTTGAAGTCAGCTAGAGTTTGTGCCATATGGCTAATGTTTAGTGTTATTAGAGCAATGACATCAGCAAAGTGGAGGTGGTGTAATTGCTGACCATCTATCTTCACTCCCATTCCTTCCCATTCTAATTGTTGCATGACGTTCTCGAGGATAGTGCTGAAGAGTTTAGGTGAAATGGTATCACCCTGCCAAACCCCTCTTTTGACATCAATGATCACTTCCTTGTAGAATGGTGAGATCCTGGTGGTGAATCCATAATACAGCTCACGAAGGATCTTGATATATTGAGTTTGAACACCCTGTTTGGCTAGGGCTTTGATGACTGCTTCAGTCTCAACAGAATCAAAGGCTTTCTTTTAAATCAATGAACGTAAGACAGAGCAGCATCTTGAACTCCCTACAAACCTCAATGAGCTTGGTTACTATGTGAATATGGTCAATTGTGCTGAATCCTTTCGGAAGCCAGCTTGCTCGTATGGTTGTCCTTCATCTAATGTTCTGCCAATCCCGTTCAGGATGACTCAAGTGAACAGCTTGTAGATGACAGACAACAGGCAAATCAGGCGATAGTTGCCAATATCATGGATGTCTCCTTTATTATGACTTTTCTTTTTTAATTAATTAATTAATTTTTGACAATTACAAAAATTTTCATGTTTTTGTTTCAGCCATACAGTGTTCCAGCACCCATCTCTCCACCAGTGCCCACCTCCCACCACCAATGTCCCCAATACTCTCCCCCTTCCCTAGCCTACCTCTGTGACAGAAACAGTAGAACTCTCCTGCTGGTTTTCCATTGGAAGGGAACCTTGCACTCAGACAGGTAGCATGTGAAGAGCCAAGCCAGTCTATTGATGAGTACCGAAGGCAGATTCTTCAGGTGTTCGGTCTGACTTTGTCTGGGCCTGGTGCTGCTCACTGCTTTACCAATGAAATGGCATGTCTGATTTCAGAAGGGAGAACATTGTGAACATAGCCAACCTGCGGAATTTGGTATGTTGGCAGGTGGATGTGGCTATCAAAGAGATCTGAGTAGAAGTCATGGATAACCTTCTCCATTACCTTTCTGGAAGGTGTGATAGATACATCAGGACGTTGGAGGCCAGTCATCTTGGTCTTATATTTGGCGAAGGGCAGGCAGGCATTGCAAATGCTTTTCCTGGCTTCTGCTGCATCGGCCAGTATTGCTGCTCTTCTCTCTTTGAGGTCTTCCTTTATGGCTTCTCTGCACTGCTTTGCGAGCTTGGACTTTAGCTTATGGTTTCCTTGAGGCTCGTGCCTTGCCACATTGGCAAATGAGCTTGAGAGTTTTTGAAGACAGGCACCCTTTTGTGGCTCTGCACACAGAATCTTTTAAATATAAATAAAACAATGTGGGTATGTAACAGAAAAAAAATGTTAAAAGTGATCAATCCTGGGCCAGCACTTGGAAGAGCCTTGGAAGAAGCCAGAAGGACCCTCTGCACCATAATGGTAGTCATTTTCAACATCTAGACTCCACAGTTCATAAGTGCCCCCACCCAAGAGAAAAGTCAATCTCAAGCCCAGCTTGTAAGAGCCCTACCCAAGAGAAAAGCTGTTTTCAAGTTCAGGTACACCATATGATCCCCTGAGTCCCACCAGGAGCAATTCATGAGCTCAGAGCCAGGGAGAGACACTCCAGACCCACAGCTCCACTGGCAACCACAGAAGAGAGACATTCCAGATTAACAGCTCCGCCAGCGCGTGGTCGCAGAGTGGCTGCAATACAGTCTTAGATAGTCCTGGAAGTTAGGATCAGGTCCTTCCCAGGATCTTACACATATATACACTGTATACAGTTCTATGCAGGTTCTAGCCATGGCCCGTCGTCCCAGTGAGCCTAGCAAGAAGCCAGAGGAACCCCCCACACCCTGAGGTCAGTCATTCTCAACATCCAGACTCACAGCTCCTCAGAGCTCCACCCAAGAGAAAAGCTAATCTCTCCCCCCTAAGGTTCATTAGTAAATGCTCAAGATGAAAGCCTTATACTGAGAGTATACCACCTACATGGCAGAGCCTGGCAAGTTACCCGTGTTGTATTTGATATGCCAAAAACCAGTAACAATTATGAACCTCATTCTCATGACCTGAAGAAATTTTTTTTTCTTTTTGGGTCACACCCGGCAATACTCAGGGGTTACTCCTGGCTCTGCACTCAGGAATTACTCCTATAGGTGCTTGGGGACCATATGGGATGCCGGGGATCAAACCTGGGTGGGTGACGTGCAAGGCAAACGCCCTACCCGTTGTGCTATCGCTCTGGCCCCAGAAGGACTGGTTTGAGGCTCTTCCATGTTCCTGGAACAAACAGATGCCCTTGGGCTACACTTGCTTGGGTCAGGACTTACGGAGATGTTACTATGCAGTGACTATGCAGTTCTAAGAAAAAACAAAATCATGCTATTTAGAGCAACCTGGGTGGAACTAGAGGTTATCACGCTGAGTGAAAGTCAGAACGCAAGGGACAAATACAGAATAATCTCTCGGGTATGTGGGACTGAAAGATACACAGAACAGTAGCAATAAAGACCCAAAGGCAACATAACATGGTAACTGACTCATGCAATTGAGTTGGGGAGTTGAGAGGGAGGTGGAACTGGGGTCCTTGATGGTTGGAGGCAGATACACTAGTGATGGGTCTAGTGTTGAAACTATGTCATGAAAAACCATTATTAACAATATTGTAAAACAGGTACATAAATAATAAAAATAGCATACTGAAAAAAATAAAACATTTTGATGACAGCAGGGCCTGTGACTGCTGATCATTCCTACATAGCAACAATTTCTACAGGAACTGAATCAGAAATGAGAATGTTTTCAATCTTCATTCATTCTAAGATCTGTTGCTCCCCCTTCTAGCCTATGTGTGAATTGGTATATCATAGGCCTACCTCAAGCAGGTCAGACACATCACCTGTAGAACCACTCCCAGGAGCTCCTACCAAATCTGATTTAAAGCCTGAGGTGGGGGCGGAGCATAGCCCAGTGAGTAGGGCATTTGCCTTGCATGCCGCAGGCCTGTGCCGGCCGGGTTTGATCCCGGCATCCCATATGGTCCCCGAGCACCACCAGGAGTAATTCCTGAGTGCAGAGCCAGGAGTAACCCCTGAGCATCGCTGGTGTGACCCAAAAAACAAAAAATAAATAAATAAATAAATAAATAAAATAAAGCCTGAGGTGGGAAAAGGGGAGAGACAATGTTCTTTTTTTTTATTTTTTGGGTCACACCCAGCAATGCTCATGGGTTAGTCCTGGCTCTACACCCAGGATTAACTACCAGCAGTGCTCAAGGGACCATATGGGATGCTGGGAAATCAAACCCTGGTGGGCCGTGTGCAAGGCAAATGTCATATCCGCGGTGCTATTGCTCCGCCCCCAATGTTCTGACTTGACGGTAAAATCATAAGCTAGACTGAAGCTCTCTGGGCACAGCAAATTCCTAGAAGTGGCTTCTGCTCAGATCCTGTTACAGGTTCCTTCCTGCAAGAACTTAACTGTTTCACCCATGTAATAGCCATGCCCTTTACTTGTCCAGTGAATGCCCCTACTTTGGCCCATGACTTTGGCCCAGTAGTACTATACCCAGATTCCTGTGTGTATATATTGCTCTTCCAGGACTAACCTGGCTCCAGGTTGGTTCTCTGGCCTTTGTTCCACATCTGTTTTACCAAAATGGCCAGGACCCCTCGACTCCAACAAGTAGAGTGAAAGCCACTATAGATGGTGTCCTTTTCCCAAACGCAGAGCAGCTCTCAGACTCAACTCTCTTGGTCTCTTGGGCTAAAACTAGATGCCAGGTTATTAAGTAATGACTACTATAGTATTAATTAGTACTAGTAATTAATAAGCTCATGAGAGATTGTGACTCTCTGCTCTGAAGCTGACACCTTGTACTCACCCTCTATCCTTCCTTCCTGATAAGTCAGATAAGAAATAACTATATAACATTCACCAAGGAAATCAGGATTAAAACTACCATCAATCACATAAGGTAACTTTTATTCAAATGATTTAGATAAGGAACCCAAGAATTTTATAACTGCTTCTTGGATATTTCTTTGAATACACTGACTCCTGCACATACCACTGGTAGCTCATGCTTGGGATTTAATTGACATGAATCGCAGTACTGGTACCAACTTTTTAAACGTTTCCATCTTAAATGAGTGTTTCTCAACTCACTTTGATATTTGTTATCTTTATACATTAGGTCTTTGGGAAAATATACTAATCTGACATCACTTAATAGGCATTATCAAAAGTTTCACTTTTCCAGTCTAAGAGAGCATGGTGCTTTTTAGTTCTGGCAAGTCAGCACCTTGGGATTATGGCTGCTCTGTCCTTGTTGACCTTCTACCTTGTGTTTCTCTGCCTTAGTGGCATCACACTAGTAGCATAGCAATAACTTTCAACCTCATTTATGAAATGGGGATAATATTGCCTGCTTCATTATGGTGAGCGTTAGATCGGAAGTGAAGCACGGCACAAACATAATTTGTTTTTGTTGTTATGATTACAGCACTTCCTTGACAACCTTGGACATTATATTCCAGAAAATAACCATGGTAGGCAGGATCAAGGTCTCTTAAATATAGAACTGAGGAGAATAAAATATCAATCAAAGGGCAAAGAATGGAAAGTTTTAGATGGGATTTGCCTCTAAATAATAGATGATGTATTTGAGTAATATTTTTTAAATGCCAACTTGAAAAAAATAGTACCTTTCATGAATAATCTACTCTAGCACTTCAAGAAAAAATAATTCTTGACTAGTAGTCTAAGATAAGTTTGCCAAAAAACAAAAGTGGGGAGGAGTCCAGTTAAATTTGATTTCAGATAATGAATTTTTTTAGCATGAGATCTTTTCCAATATTCAGTACTTGTAAAAAGTTTGTTCATTGCTTATCTAAAATTTAAATTTAATGAAATATTTAGATGTATTTCCAGATGCTAAATCCAGCAACCTTAGTCTTGAAGACTAGGTTCAAGAGTAATGTTTAAGTCTCTTCCCAAATTTCCTCCCCAAAATCTATTTTATGCATATTGAATCTCTTTCAAGGTTTTGAGTCAGCCCCCACCAGCTTCGATTGCCATGCCTTCTATCCCATATATACTCCTTATTTTTCTTTGATTTTAATCAGTCTCAGTCAAATATACAGCCTTTTCGCAGTTTTTACACACGATGCTGTTAAAGGATTTTTTCTTCATTATATCTAGTCTTCTAGAATGTTATTTGATTAAGAAATGTTTATAGATGACTGGGGATGCACTGATGAGTAAGAAGAGACAGGATTCCTACCCTCATGGAGATAATGATCTAGGGAAGGAGACAATTATTGACTCTTAATTACCACCCCATAGAGACATGATTTTGATAGGGAAAAGCAATAATTCTTATACTATTTCATTAAGGACCCCACATACTTATTAAAAGACTATGGATTTCTTAATTATATTGTACAGAAACAAAACAGTGGCATTTAAGAACCACAGTTGACAAAATGATGGAGAGTAAGAGAGCACTAGCTTTCATCATCTGCATTATT
Organism: Cryptotis parvus; assembly: GCA_021461705.1. Classification (NCBI taxonomy): domain Eukaryota; kingdom Metazoa; phylum Chordata; class Mammalia; order Eulipotyphla; family Soricidae; genus Cryptotis; species Cryptotis parvus. The sequence goes on from JAJIBD010000355.1 coordinate 28,389, forward strand.
TCTTGGATTTTCGTTGGCCTGATCAAGTTGCTGCTCAATTACTTTGACCCTTTGTTAATGTCAGAGTTCTGATGTGCTTTTTCATTCCACTAATCCCCTTTCATGGCACCTGCTACACCCCTATTTTTTAACTACTGTATGAAAACAAGATACCCATAGTTCTCTTCTATAAGATATTATATACTCCATTTCCTTTTTTAAATGTCTAACAAATTGAGACATTTTAAATTGCCTTCTTCTTTTGAAAGTCTCCCAATGGGATTTTGTAGAGTCAGCTTTTGCACTTCCAGACCATCATAAGAATCCCTCTGCAGCTATCCTTTATTTCAAGAAGTATTCATTATCTCTTACATAACACATCCTATGAAACTCTTTGATTTTCTCTTACATTCAAAGTATACATGTGTAAAATATGACAAATTTGTAACTCATCACTCCATTTCTCATTATGTTTCCCTAACTCACTGCTTCTCAGACTCAGTACTATTGACATTTTCAGCAAGACAATTCTGTGAGAAGGATGCAGAGAGGCAGGAAGGGATGCTGTTCTGTGACCTGTTAGATATGTTGCAACATCTCTGACCTCTACCCTTAGAAACCAGTAGCAAAACTCAGCATGGATCCAACACTCTACCAGTTTATCTGGTAGAGACAACCGGAAATATCTTCAAATAATATGTAATTGCAACAAAGGAGGAGACTTTCAACCAATCTTACTTGGTTGAGAATTTCCGTCACACCTCAGGGCTTCTTTTCTTTTTTTCTTTATTTCTCTTACTTGATGTTAGCTTACTTTGTGTTGATTTTCTTTCTATATAAATTAAGTGTATGTTATAGGGTTGCCAGTTGCCCAGTTTTCCTAAGCCTGAAGGGTTTCCCAGGAAACTCTTCAATGTTGAGACAGATAAAGGTTCAGTCAGACACACCAGAATCAATTGTCATCCCCCTGGGTGATATAGACTAAATCCTTGCAAATCCTCCAATATTGGTATTGAATTTTTGGTCTCAGTCCTATCTTTTCAACAGCCTAGGCAAGTTTGTTGTTGCATTTTCTAACACAATTTGGTCATGTAAGAAATCTAATCTAGGAACTGGTATATATCTTAATGCATAACTTTACATGTGTGTTACATTGAGTTTCATTTTATCCCTCCAGGTGGGGGGAGAGAGACAGACCAAACAGACAGACAGACAGACAGACAGACAGACAGATGGACAGAAAATCTAAGTTAGTCCCATTGGATTCTGTTCCTTTATAATTTCTCCTTTCTTGGTAGATCTTCCTAATTGAAAAGTTTTGGGATTTTTTTTTATTGCAGATCAAGAAATTTTCCAGTATATAGCAAATAAATATACACCTTCGTGAAGGGTGGGGCTGAGGGAATTCACATAACAATCTCAAAATTAAGTTTCATATATTTTTTTTCAACTCAAGAAAACTTTCTTTTTAGGATATTCTTTATTTTTTTTCTATCTTTTCCTGGAATTCCTGAAGTCCACATGTCAGTTCTTATAGACCTAGATATTCCAACTCTTATCTTTGTCCCTACTATTTCCACTTTCTAGTGGTTTTGTTCTCTTTTAAGACATTTATTCCACTTCTTGCTTTCCAATAATGGTCATTTTCTCTTTTGATTTACCTACCAATTGTTTCATGTCAAATTATATCATGGCTTTTCACTTCAGAAAATCTTTTGGTATTGTGTTTGAATTTCCTCTATGCTATTTTCCCCTTCAAGTTATTGTCTGTCTTCTACAGCAGCTCAATTTCATTGGAGGCTGGTCAAGGCTTTCAGTTTTCTACTCTCATTCTGCTGCTCTCCTTTGTGAATTGAGGACTGGGTTCAATTGTGACTCCTGAAAGGGTGGAAGGTATAGTCCTAATTCCATGTGGCCCACAGGCTCCAAGGTCCATCACGGTCAGACATCAGGAAAATGTGTTATTCTCTGGCCCCTTCCCACTAATCCAGTCTCAGAAGGAGAGGAACCAGCAGAAGAGGAACCTCTTCTGGACAAGCAGTGGCTCTTGGGTAGCAGAGAGACCCTGTCCCGGTGTAGTATGGGCATACTTCCCAATGCAGCATCACTTCCCTTATTATTGTCTATTCTCCTTTCATCTATTCCTTCTTTTAACACTATTCTTTACTTATGTACATGTAGATTTCTGGCCTATATCATTTTCATTTTGCTTGCAAGAAGGCATCTATAGTCACTGCTATGCCAAAACATATTGCTTCTTTTCTTCCTACGGAACTTTGCTTTTAACATTTTTGTTTTGCAAGGTGGAGCTATTTATGCCCTATTTCGTCCATTTTTATTATTTATCTGAGAAAGTTTATATTGTTTATTCATTGTTAAATAATATGTCATGTGGGACACATTTCACTTGGGTTAATGCATTTTTCTCTTCCAGCATACTAAAGCCTTCCATCCACTACCCTTTGTCTGTTTTCCACAAACTCTTATTTTTTCTCCTCTGCAGGGAAAGTGTTCCCCTTTCCCACCCTACCCCACCTGGGACATTTTTGAAGATTTTCTCTTTGTCTTCAGTCTTCTACAGTTTTACCAGGACATGCTTTGGTTTCAGTTTCTGGCAGTTATTCTCTGAGTTCACTGTGCCTCTTGGCTCTGTGACTTTATACCTATCATTAATCTTAAGAAATTATTATTCATTACTACTGAAAAACTTGCTCAGTTCCACCCCATTCTCCCTGCATTACGTATATATTTCATCTGTCCCTAAGTCTGGTAGATTCTCTTTGACTATCTTACTGTCTTTTCTCTTTACCTTGCTTCAAACATTTCTGTTGACATTTCCTCAAGCTTGCCAATTCTTCAAGTGTGCTGATCCTTTCCGAACCCATATTGTCTATTGGTGAGTGGATCAGAGCTTATCTTCATTTCTGTTGCAATGATTTCTAATTTACCAGTCTTCCTTTTGATACATAGAATTCTCATTTCTGTTTACATTACCCATCTGCTCTTGCATGTTGTCCACTTTTTTAATTAGAGACTTTAGCCTATTAATCATAGTTGCTTAAAATTTCCAATCTGATCACTTCAATGTCTCCACCATATCTGAATCAGCTGTGAATGCTTGCTCTGTCCCTTCAATTTGTGCCTTTTGTCTTTTAGTGTGCCTTATAATTTTTAGAAGCACCAGATAAAAAGGAGCCTAGTACTGGTTCCCATGAAGCTTTCTGCTCCTGGGCTTTTGTTCTAGTAAACGGTGATTCTTTTTTATCTGCTTATCTGTATCTCTAATTTGGGTGGTGGGGTGTGGTGGATGCAGTGGTTTTCCCTGTGATCTTAATTCTCTGGAAGATAAAATAAGTGTTGTTGATGTTCAGTGTGTTAAGCTTTTTCTTGCTGTAAGGATGGGAGTAATCATTACTCCAAGCTTTTGACATGCAAAACCGGAAATCAGAAAGTGTTCCCTTCTGTTCTTACTAAAAACAACAACCCTCTTGTTTTTTGCAGACCAAGACACAAATTATTTTATTTGCTTCCCAGAGGCTCTCCCCTCTCATGCCAGGCGTTTGTCAAACCCACGGGAAGAAATTCTTCATCAACCCTCTTCAATAGGATCAGTCAGAGGTGGGCTGTCCTCACGCTCCAACCTGGCACGCTCCTGCTGGCTTTACCAAGCTTCAGCTCAGGAGAGCAATGCATGGATAGGAAGCCTGGACACACTCAGGTTTCTCCCTTCCCAGAACCTTTAAATCCACCTGCACCCAGTAAGTTGCCAAACCAAATGCAGATTTTTGCTTCTTCTCTTCTTTTTCCTGCTGCCATCAACCTAGCTCAGGTCCCCATCCCTTCTGCTCTCTCTTCCTGACAGGGCATTCTACCAAATTCCTCCCTGCAGGTTCCTTTCCTAATCGTCTCCTTTCAGGCCTCACTATCAGTGAAACACAACTTGGATCTTTTCATAGCCTGCACAGAAACTGTCAGGATCTTCCCGGTGCTTTCTGGATTAAACACATATGCTTAGTCCTGTCATCTAGGAACCAGTATACATTTATAATCTTAATTCTCATTTTTTTTCTTAATTCTCATTGATCTATAAACAACCTACTCCAGCAGCCAAACTGAAATTGTCAGCATTTTCCTAACACCTGGGTGTTTCCTACTCAATGACTGCTTTTCCATTTTAAGTCTGTCCCAAAAAGCAGCTTGTCGGTTTCACAAATTCTGTTTTTACTTTCTTTATAAATCATTTTCTCACTCTCACATCCTAAAACCTCATTAGCCCCCACTTTACTTCTCCTTTGTGACCCTGTAGGAGACCCCAGCACTGAATACTCTACTATAGCATCATGGTCTTAAATATCTCACTTTTCTACCTATGGTATTTCTACTTCTGTGAAAACAGAATCTGTGCCAAACTAAAGTCCATGCGAAGTCTAGTACTGCTGTTGACAAATATCAGTTCCCCAATAAATATAGCTTGAATTTACAGGAAATCTATGGGTTTTATGGCAATCATGCATTTGCTATACGGAATGAAATAGATTACCGTACATCCTTGACATTCTCAAGGATGACATTCTCATTCACAATCAGTTATAGACCTGAAATTATTTTTTTCAAGGGAAAAAAATACTGGGAACCTCAACGAATCCCAAATATAGAACTCTATAATGTCTGCAAAAGCTCTGATTTCTCCTGATTTCACACACGTTTGTTGTGGCAATAGGGATCCCAAACCACAATGCCACCAGGGTTGAACTTGGCATGTGGGGCAGTCTCATGTCCTCAAGGCAGGTGTTCTACAGGTGTTCTTCCCTTTCCCCCTTAATTTCTTTTTTTTTTTTTTTTTTGCCTTTTTTGGGTCACACCCGGCAATGCTCAGGGGCTACTCCCGGCTCTGCACTCAGGAATTACTCCTGGCGGTGCTCGGGGGACCATATGGGATGCTGGGGATCGAACCCAGGCCGGCAGAGGCCGCCGCCGTGCAAGGCAAACGCCCTACCACTGGGCTATTGCTCCAGCCCCGTCCCCCTTAATTTCTGCTTCTTATGGTATTGCCAAGTAGCTGTATTTGAAAACTACCCACATGTTAAACACATTCTACCTTAACTTTTTCTCTTGGTGGTGGTTTTACACAAAGGAACTAAACTGGGATTTTGTTTATTTTGTTAGATGTTTGCTTCTGTTTTGGGGGCCACACTAGAAGGTATTCAGGGTTTACTCCTGGTTGTAGTGATAGATCATTCCTGCAGAACTCAGGGAATTATATATGGTTCCAGGGATCCAACCAGGTTTAGCTGCATGAAAGGTCTTAAATCCTGTACCATGTCTCTCTCTGGCTCCTAATTTTTAAAAATCACTTTATTATTGCTTTTATACACATGCTGGGAGTTACTAGCCAAGGAAGATACCAGTGGTTAATTTGTCTCATAATACGTGCTGTGTTCTCCAATTAACAAATTACAATCAATTATTGATCTTATTGCCATTTTGGCTTATTTTGTTCTGAAGTGACTAGTACAAATATTAAACCTTATTACTAATATATCCCAATGCTAAGAATACCATTAAATGTTTTTCTACTTAAGATAAATGGACTTTAGTTTAAGCAATAAACAACTACAGATTTGGAAGATTACCCTGCTTCCACTCAGATACCTCTTTGCAAACCACAGATACTGTGAAAATCCACATCAACATTCTTAGCCACTCAATTAAGATAAAGTTTTTCTATTGACTTTATGTGTGTAGTAAAATACATATAACATAAAAATTGCCATTAGTGACATTTAAGACATTTACAATGCTATACAACCATCATCTCTCTCAAGTTCCAGATCTATTGACATTTTTCCCTTTTCCTAATGGCTTTTTGATAAAATAAATTAGGACTATTTTCTGTAATGGAAGTTGCTATTAATTTTCAGAATTGAGTACTTTAAATCTCTTACTCTCACAAGCTTCTGTAAATTGAACAAATAAATAGCCCCAAAGAAGGAATAGATGCTCGGCCCCTCTGCTGGTCTGTCAGAAGCATTCTGAAGGGAAAACGTGATTGAGATTCATTTGTCTTGGGAGAGTTCAGCAGCACCATGGTTTCTGGCTCCTGGGCAAAAAACGCCTGGAACTCTAACAAACCTGGATGAGACACAGGAGACCGAGACCTTGGCACATTTTCACCTAAGCCAAGTCACACTATTAAACCTCAGTTAGGAAATATCAATAACTTCTGAAAAGTGGATTGCAGTTCAGCATATTACCAGCTGTCAGCACCTCAGGAACTCAACTGAATGGGCAGGGGTGAGATATGAAAAGTCAAGAAAGAAATCATACAAGTCTAACATCATTTGTGGATTGTCCCCGTGACCTCACCTCTCCTTGTCTGCCCAACAACTAAACAAAAGGCTAAGTGTGAAACAAAGAATTGTTTAGTTTAGTTTCTAAAGAAATTTGGACTAAGCAATTATAAAATATGAGACAAAAAAAAAACCCTGATGTTCCAAAGACTGTTACTCTCTCTTCTCTTATATTTTATAATATAAACCAGATGTTTTGACTGCTTTCCAAATAACTTCTTTTTGAGAAATGATGCTTTGGTCTTTGGCATGTTTTTGATCTTAGTAAAGTATTCACACCTATATTTTTCCCTGCCTTTAAAAATTCTGGTTTCCAAAAAATTCTAAAAGTAAATATCCCCTGATAAAACTATTTAGATTTGTAGGGCGCTGGAGCGATAGCCCAGCGGGTAGGGCATTTGCCTTGCACGCGGCCGGTCCCTGCCAGCCCGGGTTCGATCCCGGCATCCCATATGGTCCCCGAGCACCGCCAGGAGTAATTCCTGAGTGCAGAGCAAGGGAGAAACCCCTGAGCACTGCCGGGTGTGACCCAAAAATAATAATAAAAAAATTAGAAAAAAACTATTTTGATTTGTGTCTATCCATTTTAACACTCAATTTTTATCATAAAATAAGACAGTGGCATTGAAAAATGTAATTTAAGGAACAAATGGATTTCTATCATTGCTTTGACCCTGAGCTATATAATTCTTTGGAAAATTTGGGAAGGAGTCCATTAGGATTATTTAGCTGAGATGGGAGTAACCCACCCATCTCATTTAACTGAGATGGGAATAACCCACACTACATTAAAAGAGACCTCAGCAAAGGTGAATTTTGTTAACCAGCATACCTTCCTCCCCTAGAGGAAAAGGAAAAATTCATGTCATCAAAAAGTGTCTTGGACTACTTAGCTTTACTGTTAGAGTAAATATTCAACCAGTTTAAGAATAAATTAGATTAAAATTTCTAAATCTTATGGAGCATGTGAATTCCTGGATCCTAAAAAAAGCGGTGATCAAGAAATCCATAAAATCAGATCCAAACTAAAATTATAAATGTGCGTATAGTGGTTAGCATAGCTGCCTTCCAAACTAAAATTATAAATGTCTGTACTCCTGGGTCCAAACCCTTAGGTCTCTGCAGTCTGGTTCCAAACAAACTTTGTTTATTAAAGTTGGCATTTCAACAAATAATTTAAATGTGCCCTAGTCCAAATGAGCCTAACTTTGTGCATACAAGTAATCACTTGCTCCTCATGACAAGACACAAGCAAGCCATTCTGCTGTGTGTGTCTGGGTCACACTGACAAGTTAATGGAATCACACTACAGAATGCAAATAAACAGCCCCTCTCCTTCCCTCAGCCCCTGGAACCCGACTTCTTTATCAGCCACCTCCTTCAACAGGGAGGCATATCAGAGCAGCCGGCTGGTCACTGATACCACCTCGGATACAGTCTCAGGGAAGCCTGAACGGGGAGTTCTATTTAAAACTTCAGATCAGCGTTCCCCTTTTGCTTCCCTGCCCTAGCCCTGCTTGGTAAAACAATAGGACAGCAGGAACAGTCTGATCCCAAGTCAAGGCAGCTTAATGTAGCTGAAGAACACAAAAGCTACCCCAGGAGGAGCCCCCTTCCTGCCCACTGCATGGCAATGCAGCAGCTCACACACCCGAGAGCCAGCAGACTCTTGGGCCTCAGCAATGACATCCCCGTCCACATGTCTCCTGCATGGTTGTGAGCCCATGAGGGCCAGTTAGGCTGTTGGGAGGGGACGGGGCACCTGGGAGATGCTTTTATCTCCAACAGAATATCCCCTGTCATCTTATCCCTTCAGAGCTCGAATTTCCAAGGCTGCTGGCAAAGGCTCCCGAGTATTTGATTTTAGAAGGCTTGTTGAGTTTAAAAAGCGCAGGAATTGTAGGATGCTGTTGATTCTGAGAAAAGCAGCTTATCTGGTTTGCAGGCAAAGACCTGACTCAAACCTGACACATTTTGCTGCACATTTCTATGAGCTAAGAGAAAGGATAAAGCAGGAGCCCTTGGCGTCTGGAGAAGATTGAGGCCATACCACCGGGTGACACAGTTTGCCAGCAACCAGTTTGTGATGGCCTAAATGGAAGCCTGTAGTTGGAGACAGGGAATGCAGGAAAGATGCTATTGCCAAAAAAGTAAAAAAAGAAAAGAAAGAAAAATGGGACTAAAATTTGGTTAGGGGCTCTGGCCTTCTTCCAGAGGGACGTCGTAAAGCCAATATCAGGAGTGGAACAGCAGGAGCTGCTGGAATGACTCATTCTCTGACAGAGCCACCCAAACAGTTGGCACACTGCCCTACCCCACCCATCATCTGATCTCACCACAACGTGTAAGCATCTGGTACATTCATCATCTTCTCTCGGGCATGAATGAAAGCTTGGGGTGTAGATAATTTAGCAGAAATATATGTGTGCATTATCATGCAGATAAGACAATTACTTCATAATAGAAATGGAACCCAAAGCCTCTCTGCCTGACTTTTGATCCTGCTACTGCTGTAAAAAATACTCACTGATAATGTTTCAGAGTCAGGAAATGGAAGCACAGAAGGAGAGAGTGATTACAGGCGAGGCTGTCCACTGGCAAACATGTGCTGTGATCTTAGTCCTTTCTTGTGGGATATCTGATTTCACGGGAAATGGTAAAGCCAAATTAGAGACAAAAGGGACCCCACCCAGTATGTACACATTTTTTCCTCCATAGGAGGAAACCAAAATTTAGTATAACCAAAAAAATATTTTTTTTTAAAATCGTCAAATAAGTAGGATTAAAATATTTAAACAAATCAGATGGTATAATTTTTTTTTGTTTTTATTTTTTATTTTATTTTATTTTTGCCTTTTTGGATCACACTCAGTGATGTTCAGGGAATACTCCTGCCTCTGCACTCAGGGATTACTCCTGGTGGTGCTTGGGAGACCATATGGGATGCTGGTGATCAAACCTGGATTGGCCATGTGCAAGGCAAACATCCTATTCACTGTGCTATCACTCCAGCCCCACGTAATATGTTTTATTATTTTTTCCCCAAAAAATTTTATTACACAATTTTAGACATGCAATTGCAAGATGCTCATGTAGAGTTCTGGTTCCACAGCGTTCCAACACCAATCCCTCCAAGCAAACCCATCTCTCATCACAAATGTCCCAACTCCTCCCCCTCCCACACCTCAACGACTTGGTGGGTTCTGTATGTCTTCTCTCTCCTCTCTATCTCTCCTTCCCGCCAAACTTTCCTGCACATCGTGGAAAGCAGTGAACTAAAGGACATTACTGTTTCCACTATTTTGATGGACCCGCGCAGCCGCTTGCGGCAGCGTGACTTGGGCTTCGAATTGGTTTTGTTCTGTTAATCTGGTCGTGAGGTAGGATCCCAGCGTCGGGACAGCAAAGGTGGTGGCTAGTGTGGTGAGCGAGTCCCATCCAGCTGCTTCCGGGACCCCCGGAGGTGACGGGCCCACTCCCAAAACCCATCTGTCCTCCTGAGAGCCCCATGACCAGCTTAGCCGGGGAAAGCGGAGTTCCAGCTTCCCCAGGCGGGTCTGAGGCCCGCCTGCTGTGGCTGATCTCCAGGGGCCGGCTCCTGGGCGGGCCACCAGGCTCGACAAAATGGAGGGGGGAATGGCCGAACCCCTACTCCATCTGGCGAATTCCCAGCCACGTAATATGTTTTAAAAGAGAGTTGGAACCAGGAAAAGGCTTAAAATGTCTGCCTTACAAGCCTGAGGGCATGAGTTTGACTTCCAGAGCAAAATGCATTCACTGAGACCCATCCTGGGAGCTCTACTGTGTGTGCCTGGCCACTCTGCTATCCAAGATCCTGAACTCCACAAGTGGTTCCTAGCCATACCTCAACCAGCTGTTGAGGTGGCAGCCCTGTAACAAAGGGACTAACTCCCAGAAATCACTACAGTCAAAAGAAATGTGTGAGCACTGCAGTGACCCCAGGCAAGCTCCAATATGTGCATAAGCACCACACATGCAACCTCCAGCAAGCTTGTAGGCAAATACATTAATCAGATTCTCAGACCCAGTGAACACCACAGTCAAATGGGCGCTGCAACACACCAATGTGTGTGACCGCTGATCATCCTAACAACAACAGAAGCAGAGAGAATTGAGGGTAAGAAATTAACAAAAAAAAATAGTAAGAGGTGAGTTAGAGCAAAGGTTTGAGAGAGGCGTTCTTTACATGCAAGAGGACCAGCCTTAATCCCTGACACCACATGGTCCCTCCGAGCAACTCTGGAAGTAAACCCCAAGCAGGGCTGTAGGTATGGCCCATAAAGCAAAAATTAAAAGATAAACAATAATCTAGGCAAGAGAGAAATAAAATAAATGAAGGAAGAAAGTCGTAGAGTGACTTCTCATTAGGATTACAAGGGGATAAATGTCTTTGGAGTTGCATCAGGATATCGAACCTTCATTTCAGGACTATGAGATAATTACCTAAGTAGAGATTAAGGATCTTGTGCTTCATCTAAACCAAAGTTCTGGGATTCTATAGTGCGTGTTTGGTGCTGTAACATCAAACACCAGCCAGAAAAATGAGGATGAGGATTTTTTTTTCTCCAATCTAATTTTGATAAGAATTGGAAGATGAGGTGCCCCTAACATTAGAACAGGGGGGTGGGGGCTAGCACTCAGCCAACCTAGGTTTGATACCCGACACCCTTTATAGCCACCCCCCCAGCACTGCCATGGTGATCCCTTAGCACAGAGCCAAGAGTAAGTCCTGAGCACTACCGGCTCTGTGCCCACCAAAAGAAAAAAAAAAAAAAAAGAATTTGAAAATCTAGTGGAATAAAGAAAATATGTTAAATGGCAGGTGTGGGAATAAGTTGGTCTGAGCTTGCATTAACTGTACTTATGAAAGAGAGGACAGGGACCCCAATTCAAGCTTTTAGGTGCATCAGCAATCAGGCAGCTCTGTTGAGCAAGACGGCCTGGCTGCTCTCTAAATGGGAGCGTAAGCGAAGAGCGAAGCAAGGATATTTGAGAGAAACCAGCACCCAGCCAATCATTCACATTTATGGGCAAACATAAATTAAATATTTATATCTCAGGAAATACCTTTACTTGCATCATTCTTAGAGCAGTTTCTATGATTGTTTGAGGTTAGGAAGATTGGGACAAAGTAAAAGATATTTCGTTTTGAATTTGGATCCATTTCACGTATTTAAGGAATGTAACAGTCCTATTTGCTCTGCTGGGATCCTCCCCCTTGGAGCCCCAAGAGAGATCACACCTTTGTCAGCACTGGAAGCTGCTTATATGTTTTTATCCAGATAAACTTTGGGGTACTTGACTGATCTGCCATAATTCTTTCAAACTTTTGGTCCTGTTTTGGATCAACTCATTGGCCTTTCAACTCCAGAGAAATAAATGGCCTCTGGAGAGAATGATCACCGCACACCTCTTTCATTTGCTACTGACTGCTATGTGAAAACAGCCACCTGCCCCACTGGCATCAACCCATCAATCCATCCAGCTTCCCTTGGGCAGCTCCTGGTGCCTCCGTCTTGTGAAACTGCTTGAGGGTATTCCTCATAAGACAGGCCACTGATGATGAGCTGCCTTTGGGAGACGTGGAAGAGGAGATTATAGCACCATCACAGAAACTGTGTGTGTTCATTTGAACCAAAGTGGAGGGCATAAAAGCATTTAAAAAGGAGGGAGTAATTTTCTATTGCAAAACTGCTCACCCTCCAGATTCTCTAAGACCAAATAGTCATTTAGGAACCTTCTGCTCAGCCCAGCTGGAAGTAATTTTTTTCTTTCTCTGAGCTTCCATGGTACTTACTCATTTTTATTTTATTATTTTTTTAATTCCTCACTTTGCCTTTGTTACTGTTACTGTCATGACTGAAGATAACATATTTGGTTGTGGTGTTCAGATCCCTCTTTTATTTTAATGTTGGTCAGTGCATCCCCAGCAGAGCTAGGGGCTCAGTCCCAGCAGGGCTAGAGATCACGAGGACCTTACCCAGCAATGCCAGGGCCCAGAACTCAAGGTCGGAACTCAATCTTTGAGCTCTCACCCTTACTTTCATGCAATTGTTGGTGCGATGCTCTCCCACATGGGCTGCGGTGCTTCGGGGTATCTGGTTTATCTCTTTCTTTTTCTTTTTTTGTTTTGTTTTGTTGTTTGGGGGCCACACCCAGTTGTGCTCAGGGGCTAGTTCTGACCCTATGTTGGGGAGGAAGGGTAATCCTCCTAGCAAAAAAGGGAATTCAACCAGGTCAGTATGATCTCAGTCCAATAGTTCTTATACACCAGCTAATGTCTTCTTAAATGTGGATTAAAAGACTGACTGCATTAAATAAGGTAGGTAAAACATTGTATGTGCTTTTATAATGAGAGTATTACTGTGCAAATATTAACCATGATGGGTCATGAAATTAATAACCTCTCCACATTGAAACACCTGAAACCAAAAAGAAAAGGAGGCCAAGAAGTTGGTTTAGCACTTTACGTCAGAGAGATGCACCGGGCATTGCTCCTTGTGGATGAGTTGGAACTGTATGAGTAGATAAGATCACCAAAGTGCTAGGGAGTTGGTACAGGGGCCCACATTTGATCTATGGCACCATATTTCTCAAGCAGGTACATCCCTGGAAGCCCCTGAGCACCTCTAGGGAGGCGCAGCTTGAGTGTGTGAGGCCCTAAACTTCCTCCCTAGCACCATGTTTCCCATTTCAGCACTGCCAGTTGGAAACCTGGTGACACTCACCCACCCCCACCCCCACCTCCCAGAACACGCCAGCAATTTTCTCTCTTAAACAGCTTTATTAAAGATGTGTCAGTATACATTGAAGGTTGGCTTTCCAAGCAAATTTTCAGGTTGTAAGCTTGTAAATACACACATGGAATCTATAAATAATAGGATATTTTAAGTGTGTCTATACTATACATAAGATTTATCATTGAATACATATTTATTTTTTTTCCAAATTCTTTTTTTTTTACAATTAAAAAGTTCATGTTTGGGTTTTGGTCATACAGTGTTTCAGCACCCGTCCCTCCACCAGTGCCCATCTCCCACCAACAACATCCCGGTTCCCTCCCCCTTCCCCAGCCCTGCTCCATGGTAGGTTCTTTATTTCTTTCCATTTCTCTCTCTTTCTCTTTTCCTTCCCCTCCAGACTATGGATTACAGAACATACATTAAAAAGGTTGTCATGTGAATCCTTTTGCCTCTATTTCATGCTCAGTTCTAGGTTGGCATTAGTACCCTCGACTATTATTAGCACCCTGTTCCATTTCATTGAATACATATTTAAATCTAAATAAAAATAAATACATAAGTTCTTATGTTTCCATAGACATATTGTGGCCAGAGAGGTAAGGCACTTGCCTTCCATGCAGCCATCCCAAGTTTGAATTCCCTGCACAACATATGCTCCCCTGAGCACAACTCCAGGGTTGGAACAGTCCCTGAGCGTATGGAGATGTTACTTATGCCCGCTTGAGCAAATCGGCGATCAACGGGAAGACAAGTGATACAAGTGACAAGTGAGAGAGAGAAAGGTTTATACATATATATATATGTATATATATATGTATAAACCTATACATATATATATGTATAGGTTTATACATATATAAACCTATACATATATATATATATATATATATGTTCCTGTTGCTACAGGAACATAAAGGGCACCTCAAACCATTATACTAGGTCATGGGAATGACCTAATATAAGTGTTACTGGAATTTGGCATATCAAATGCAACACGAGAAGCTTGCCAGGCTTGCCGAGCGGGAGGCAAACTCTTTTAAACACCTCCAAATAAAGCATTTATTGATGAACCGCGCGGCAGCTTGCGGCCACGCGAGCTATACACATATATCTACTGAATAAAATATGCACATATAATCATAGAAAAACATTATTTGAATTTTAAAATGTTACTGAACATTTAAATATGTTTGTGCTTTTATAACATAGTTAGACAACTATGTTATAACATAGTTGCTATGACTGACACGTGTCATCCGTCAAGATGACAAGAGAGCTGATCATTCTGACGTTGCTGATGAATCTGCATCAGAGCTTTGGGAAGAAGGAATGACTTTGGGTGATAACCAGGACATGACCGATGCCAGTGCCAATATGAAAAGTCAAACAACGAAAGCAAAATGACTGTGAAATATCTTGCGGGCGGTTGGTCACAGGAGATGGAGGACTTGTTATATCGGCAATTGATGGACATTGTTACTCTTAACGCCACCCAAGTTGAACCCATTACCCTTGGGGATTTTACTGAGTGGATATTTTCCGCCTTTAATTTCTTTAAGGAATGGGTGGGGGATTTTTGGTGCAATCTGCTATGCTGGCGTGTTCCTTTGCCTCTGGTTGTTATGCAAACTTAGAGCACGTCATGCCCAGGATAAAGCTGTAATCATACAGGCCACGGCAGCCTTGGAGCAAGGCGCATTTCCCCAGGTTTGGCTTGCTAGCCTCAAGAGAGATCTTTGACACCGAGTGGGAAAGGATATTCACCCAATACCCATCTGACAAGGGGTTAATATCCAGGATATATCAGGCACTGGTAGCACTCCACAAGAAGAAAACAGCCAACCCCATCAAAAAATGGGGAGAAGAAATGAACAGAAGCTTCCAAAAAAGAAGAAATTCGAATGGCCAAAAGGCATATGAAAAAGTGTTCTTCATCTTTAATCATCAGGGAGATGCAAATCAAAACAACAATGAGGTACCATCTCACACCACAGAGACTGGCACACATACAAAACAGCAAGAACAACCGGTGCTGGCGTGGATGTGGGGAAAAAGGGACTCTGATCCACTGTTGGTGGGAGTGCCGACTGGTCCAGCCCTTTTGGAAAACAATATGGGCATTCCTCCGAAAACTAGATATTGAGCTCCCATTTGATCCAGCAATAGCACTCCTGGGAATATACCCGAGACCGAAAAACACATAGCAGAAACACTATCTGTACTTCTTTATTCATCTCTGCGCTATTCACTATAGCTAGAATCTGGAAACAACCTAAATGCCCGAGAACAGAGGACTGGCTAAAGAAACTGTGGTTCATCTACACTATGGAATACTATGCGGCTGTCAGAAAAGATGACATTATGAAATTTACCTGCAAATGGAGGGACATGGAGACTATCATGCTGAGTGAAATTAGTCAGAAGGAAAAGGACAGATATAGAATGACTGCATTCATTAATCCCGACATAAATAGATACCAGTGTTTTACTAAATGTGGGAAATGGTAATGGCAGATTAAGACTCACCATTGAATATACACAAAGAGACTTAAGTGATAAACTCTAAATATCTGCAGGGCTAGCCACAATGTGTAAAAAGAAGAGGCAGAGAGATGCAGAGACAGAGAGAGAGACAGAGAGAGAAAGAGAGGAAACTGGGGTACCTGCTATTAAAGCAGCATGGGGGGTGGGCAGGAGGGGGTGGGGGTACATTGGTGGTGGAAATGGGGCACTGGTGGAGGGATGGGTGCTGGTATACTGTATTACCAAGAACCAATTATGATCACCTTTGTAATTGTATGTTTCACTGTGGTATAATAAAAAAATTAAAAAAAAATAATAAATTAAAATTGTTCTAAAGAAACTACAAAAAAAAAAAAAAAAAGAGATCTTTGAACATGGTCTTGGCACCAGGATGTCTTGTTGCCATTGCACCCTGTAAGACATGTTTAATAATGCGTTACAGCCTTTGCACTCTTTTGGCTTAGTACCATTGCACATGAGGGCCTCCATTTTCCACATCCGGACTTCTCTCTCATCAGAACTCCACCCAGCAGACCAGCCTATCACAGCCCAGCTCGCGGCTGCAAGCGGCCGTGCGGTTCATCAATAAATGCTGGACTTAGAGATGATTACAAGAGTATGCTACCTGCACAGCAGAGCCTGGCAAGCTACCCAAGTTGTATTTGATATGCCAAATACCAGTAACAATTATAGACCTCATTCCAGAATGGATTGAGGCTCTATGTTCCTGGAGCAAGCAGATGCCCTTGGGCTCTACTAGCATGAGACAGGACATATGGAGATGTTACTGGGGCCCGCTAGAGCAAATCGATGATGAGCGGGAAGACAGTGAAGACAGTGACAGTGATATTTTTTAAAATAAAATTTAGAAGCATATATAATTGAAACATGTTATGGTATTAAAGTGCTTTGACTTTCTTCATATTATATATGAGAAAAATTAATATAATTATATACATAATAACTTCCCAAGTAAATCTCAGGGGACATAGAAGCTACTTCCTGCAATATTTATTTTTTTTATTTTTTTTTTTCAGTCAACACCAGATATTTATTTATTTATTTATTTTTTAAAATATTTTATTACACCGCCATGTGATATACAATTACAAAGATGTTCATGTTTGGGTTTCCGTCATACAGTGTTCCAGCACCCATCCCTCCACCAGTGCCCATTTCCCAACACCAATGTCCCCACTTCCCTCCCCCTCCCCAGCCCGCCTCTATGGCAAATTCTTTATCTCTTCTCTTACACATTGTGGATTGCAATACATACATTCAGAGATCATCATGTATATCTTTTTTCCTATATTCAATGCTCAGTTCTAGACTGGTATTATCATTTTTGACAAATATTAGCACACTGTTCTCTTCTCTGTCCTACCCAACCACTGATTCCCACATGTTTGTGGAAGATTCCACCTTTTTTTTTATTGATAGATGCTATGTAGAGCTTTGGTTCTACAGTGTTCCAACACGCACCCTCCGCCCAAACCCATCTCCCATCACCAATGACCCCACCTCCCTCCCGCCTCCCGCACCTCAACCACTTGGCGAGTTCTGTATGTCATTTCTTTCCTCTTTATATCTCCTTCCCAACAAACTTTCCTGCTCTTCGTTGACTGCAATGCATTAAAAGACATTACTGTTTCACTATTTTAGTGGACCGCCGCGGCCATAGCGGCCGCGAACTGGGCTCGAACTGGCTTTGCTCTGTTGATCTGGTCTGAGGCCGTTTCGCAGCGTCGGACAGCAAAAATGGTGGCTAGTGTGGTGGGCGAGTCTCATCCGGCTGCTTCCGGGACCCCTCAGAGGCGACGGGCCCACTCCCCAAAACCCATCTGCCCTCCTCGGGGTTCCATGGTCAGCTAGGCCGGCGCAGGCCGGCGCCAGCCTCCCCAGCCTTCCGTGAGGCCCTGTGCTGGCCCCTTCCTGCAATATTTAACTGAGTCATCAGTTCAGTGCTAGTGCCCTCAGAGGCAATTTTGACCTTTCTCAGGGTCTCCATAGTTATACCCAATGATGCCCAGTAGGTCATGTGGTATCAGAGACCAAACCAGGATCAGGCATATGGAAAGAAAATGCCCAAAACTTTGCAATAGCTTCCTGGGCCATATATTTATATGACCCAGGAAGGTACACACACACACACACATATATATATATATATGTATTATATATACATATATTTATTTATATATATAAATGCTATTTATTTATATATATAAATAAATATATGTATATATATATATAAATAAATATATGTATATATAATATATATATATATATATAGAGAGAGAGAGAGAGAGAGAGAGAGAGCCCAGAGACTCTCATACACAGGGCAGAGCTGATACTTGCTCTCCCTATGCCCAGCTGATCACAGGGTGCCCGGGAGGGCTGGTGGGTTCTAGCCCTGGCCTGCCACCCCAGCAGAGCCTCTCAAGAAGCCAGAGGAACCCCACACCATGAGGGCCGCCATTTTCCACATCCAGACTTCCCTCTTGTCAGAACTCCACCCAACAGAAGAGCTGATCACAGCATGGCTCGCGTGGTTCATCAATAAATGCTCAATATCAGAGGTGACTACAAGAGTATCCCACCCACATGGCAGAGCCTGGCAAGCTACCTGTGTCATATTTGATATGTCAAATACCAGTAACAATTATAGACCTTATTCCCATGACCTGATGGAACGGTTTGAGGCTCTTTATGTTCCTGGAACAAGCAGATGACCTTGGGCTCTACTAGCATGTGACAGCACGTATGGAGATGTTACTGATGTCGGCTCCAGCAAATCGATGATCAATGGGAAGACAAGTGATACAAGTGACAACTGAGAGAGAAAGGTTATATATATATATATATATATATATATATATATATGTGTGTGTGTGTGTGTGTGTGTGTGTGTGTGTGTGTGTGTGTGTGTGTGTGTATACACATATATATGTATATATATATATGAAGACATGTAAATGGGCAAACAAGAGAAATTGTGTGATTATGTGATATGTAGTATACTAAATAATGTCAACCAAATGCATCAACTATCAACTTCCTAACCCTGGAATCATGAAATAGTGAAATTATCCAGGACTATCTGGAGGACCCTAAATACAATCACAAGGATTAATTTAAGAGGGATACAGTAAGCAATGACTTATAAAAGGAGAAGAGAAAGTAAGGGGGTGTGACAGAGAAAGCTAGAGGTCAGAGGTGATGTGAGAAAGCAGCCACAAGCCAAAGAGTGCAGGCCATAAGCCAAGGAGTCCTGAAGCTAGAAAAAATAAAACAAGGCACCATATCACCTGTAGAGTCTACAGACAGAACAAGCTCTGCTAACCTTGACTTTAGGCCTTTAGATTCCAAGTTTTCAGACTTGTAAGAAAATTAATTTCTTTTGTTTGAAGTCACCAACTTTGTTCTTACAGAAACAGAAAACTGATAGAGATACTTTGAAAAATTACCCTCATGTATAGTCTGATGTGTTTGCTTGCTTATCACTGGGGAAAAATACACATGGCAACCTTGGGCTTTAGAGACTGATTGGGAGGTATCCAGCTGCTTTACTGCAAACCTACTTTACTCCCCAGAACGTCATATGATCCTCTGAGCACCACCAGTACAGAATCAGGAGTAAGGCCTGAGCATCAGAGGGTATGGTCAAAGGTCTGGCAGAATTAACAAATGACAGCATCTTTAATGGGAATTTCTTTGTGTGCTTGCCTCTATTTTTATTACTCCCTCTTCCACTGGGCATACAGAATCTGTTCCCACTTACTTGGTTACAGGTCAGCAGTGAGGTCTCAGTCAGGTTGGCAGGGGAAGAGAAGCAAGGTTTAAAAGGCCCACAGAGGGAGGATAAGAAAGACAGTGAATTGGTGGTGCTGCATGACACAGATCAAGGAAGAAGGGCCCCTGTTCATTAGGAACTCCTAAAGGGTTTCTTCTGGGTCAAACTTGAGACTATCCTGATGCAGCAAATACTGGATGGAAGACAGGAAAGCAGCTGAAAATTCTTGAAGAAGAGAAAATCTTCTGCCTCATCTTAAAATGCCATTAAATGTGTTTTAGTGTCATCGCAATGCTCATTGCTTTCAGGATTATCATTGAAAGTCACACCAAAAGACTAACTTCCTGAAATCACAGTGTCACTCTCCTTGGAAGGGAGCCTGCACTCCTTTAGGCAAGCCTCAACAATGATAAACTGAAGATCTAGGAAACCAGAGGATGACAAGGTAAAATGACAATAATGAACACAATATAAAACATGTACGCAGACTGTGCAAGGGAATTAAATCACCCACAGAAAACTGGGGAGAAAAAGGAGTAAATGGTAGGCTCTGCTCAGACCCCTGAAAACACAATACTGTGGGGGTTAGGCAGGAAAAATACAGCCAATGAGAAAAGAAACAAAAAATGAATAAATAAAATGAGCTACTTGAGAGCTAGAAGAAAAACAAAAGGGAGTGTGATGAAGTACAGAAGTCACACTGTCAGAAGCAGGTCACAAGGATTGACCAAATGACAGCAGCAACAAAGAGTCACAGTGAACTGAATTTTCAAGGGGTACCAGGAAGAGAAACAGAAAGCAGAGGATAAGTTGGCAGGAAGGAGGTAGTGAGGGTGTGTGAGGAAGATCAAGCCTGAAGACGTAGACAAATGTTACACTGCTATACTCTGTCTGTTCCAAGATGCACCCTGCAAAAATGTGTTAGTGCTGATAAGTACTCAAGTATACAAATGAAATATGTTCAGGGGCCGGAGAGAGAGTACAGAGACTGAGGTGCTTGCCTTGCATGTGGTCAACCCAGGTTTGATCCCTGGTACCACATATGGTCCCCTGAGTCCACCAGGAGTGATCCCTGAGCACAGAGCCAGATGTAAGCTGGAGCACTGCAGGCGTGTCCTCTCCCCTCAGATGAATTAGGAAGGAAGGAAAGGAGGAGGGAGGGAGGGAGGGAGGGAGGGAGGAAGGAAGGGAGGGAATGAGAAAGGAAAGGAGGGAAAATGTAAGGAGAATTTAATGCCACTCAAATCACAGTCTATTATAGCTGAAAATAGAAAATCTGAGAACTGGAGACTGTATTGGGAATTGCCTGAGATCCTGCATTAAAAAAAAAAAAACTCTGAGTTCAGAGAAAATGCAAAAATGTGAGGAAGTTTAGGATGGTGTTACAGTTATCCAGGAAAGCCAGGAGAGTGGGGTATGTTCCTGGGACCTATTCATAGGTGGCGGGGCAGAGGGCATCAAGAGAAGCAGCTAATTACGTGGAAGGAGGGTAGGAATGGAGGGAGGGAGGAGGGGAACGAAGACTCTGCAGAGGCTTGGCCAGGCTGAGAGGAGGCAACTCATCTTTCCTGGAGGGAGGCCAGACTCAGACTATGAACGGACAGCCCTGGGTGAGAGTAGGTAAATTTCAGGTAGAGCGGGAAGTTACCAGAAAGCACACTGATGACCTCAATATTTTCAATGACTCACGAGGTGAGGTCGTCTGCTGAGAGCAAAAGGCAGAATGGGCCTTCAGAGGAGTGCTGAGGTCTATTAATAGTCTTCGAGCTAATTAGCACTGAGGAGTGAGAGTGTCTGTCTGAGTGCATTACAAGCCTGGAGACAATCGCTTCTTGGGTACCTCACACAGCTCTGGGCCTCACTGCTGTGTGTGGCCAGACCTCACAAAGGTACAGCTCACATGCCTGACTAATAGACTGTGCAATCTCTGTAGTCTTTGGCATGTCTTAAAGTAGTAAGGTCTTAACGAGTCTGTTGATTTCAAAACGGAAACATTAAAAATAAATGAGGACAAAGGAAAGAGTTAAAGTGTTTTTCTCGCATGTGACTGACTCTGGTTCAATCCTTGGCACTGTGTATGCTTCCCTGAGCATCACTAAGAGTGATCCCTAAGTACAAAGCTAGGAGTAAGCCCTGAACACTGCAAGATGCAGCCTCAAAACCAAAATTAATTAATTAATGTATGTATGTATGTATGTAATTTTGTAGATGGTTGGATTATAGTTGTTACTTTTTGTTTGTGCATTCAAAATTTATGCTTTGACCCACATACGCATACATTTCATAAAAATTGCTATTCTCATGTACACAAATAAAGACATATATATATATAATTATGACAATTATCTTTTCAGTATATACTGTTGAGCACGTTCCATGGTCTAAGAATTGTGCTACAAAAATCAGATCAAAATGGATTAAAGATCTCAATATCAGACTTGAATCCATAAAGTACATTGAAGAAAATATAGGAAAAATCCTCCACGACATTGAAGCTAAAGGCATCTTCAAAGGTGAAACATCACTAACAAAGCAACTAGAAGAAAAGATAAACATATGGGACTACATGAAACTTGGGGCCGGAGCGATAGCCCAGCGGGTAGGGCGTTTGCCTTGCGCGCGGCCAGCCTGTGCCGCCCGGGTTCGAATCCCGGCATCCCATGTGGTCCCCCCGAGTACCGCCAGGAGTGGTGCCTGAGTGCAGAGCCAGAAGTAACCCCTGAGCATCGCGGGTGTGACCCCAAAAAGCAAAAAAAAAAATATGGGACTACATGAAACTAAAAAGCTTCTGCACCTCAAAAGAAACAGTGACTAAGATAAAGTAGCAGCCCACAGAATGGGAAAGAATATTCACCCAATACCCATCTAATAAGGGGTTAATATCCAGGATATATCAGGCACTGGTAGAACTTTACAAGAAGAAAACAAACAACCCCATCAAAAATGGGGAGAAGAAATGAACAGAAACTTCAGCAAGGAAGAAATTCAAATGACCAAAAAACATATGAAAAAATGCTCATCATCAGTAATCATCAGAGAGATGCAAATCAAAACAACAATGAGATACCACTTTACACCACAGAGACTGGCACATATTCAAAAGAGCAAGAACAACAAGTGCTGGCGTGGATGTGGGGAAAAAGGGACACTCATCCATTGTTGGTGGGAATGCCGGCTGGTACAGCCTTTCTGGAAAACAATATGGACATTCCTCCAAAGACTAGAAATTGAACTCCCATTTGACCCAGCCATACCACTCCTGGGAATCTACTCTGGGAAACCAAAAATATGCAGCGGAAACACCATCCCTACTTTTATGTTCATAGCAGCATTATTCACAATAGCCAGAATCTGGAAGCAACCAGAGTGCCCTAGAATCGATGACTGGATAAAGAAGCTTTGGTACATCTACACAATGGAATACTATGCAGCTGTTAGGAAAAATGAAGTTATAAAATTTGCCTACAAATGGATGGACATGGAGAAGATTATGTTGAGTGAAATTAGCCAGAAGGAGAGAGACAGATACAGAATGACTGCATTTATTTGCATGACATATATATATATATATATATATATATACATATTATGATGCCAATATCGAAGGTCAAGTGAAACATATATCAGGAGGTCTTGTCAAAGGTGGAAATTATCACAAACATGTGGGAGTCAGAGTCTAGGTAAGACAGAAAATGGAACAGGGTGCTAATAATAGTCGAGGGTACTAATACCAACCTAGAACTGAGCATTAAATAGAGGCAAAAAGATACACATGACAACCCTTTAATGTACGTTCTGTAATCCATAGTCTGGAGGGGAAGGAAAAGAGAAAGAGAGAGAAAGGGAATGAAATAAAGAACCTGCCATGGAGGAGGGGGTGGGGAGGGGGGAGGGAACCGGGGACGTTGGTGTTGGGAGATGGGCACTGGTGGCGGGATGGGTGCTGGAACACTGTATGACCAAAACCCAAATATGAACTTTTTAATTGTATATCTTTGTAATTGTAAAAATAAAAAAAAAAAGAATTGTGCTAGACACTGGAGAGACAATAATGAAGAAAAAATAGAGTGTCTGTCATTATGGGATGAACAGGCACTATTTAAAAATAGTGATTAATACAAGGAGAATTTAACCTTAGGTAAGATGACATGATTCGTGCAGTGAAGAGCCATACGTAGTGTAATGAGAAGGTAAAATCAGCACAGATTGGGGCTGCTGAGGTGGGGGGCACTGCTTTCATCCTACTTAAGGACACAGGTTCACAGACCCAAGTAAGTCCTTCTTTCCAGAGTCATTAGAATCCCTTTGAAGGGAATGTAAAGTGTCACCTACTCGTCTTTGTTTTTCACACCTGATCAGAATCATGCACACAGAAAGTGCTCACTGTGTGTTTGATAGCTAGGCTGAGACCCATGAGATCTAACATCATCGTAATTGTTAGTCATGACAGTCATATGGGGCACTGGCAGCCTTTCTTCTTCAGGAAAACATAGACAGGCCTCTTTGTAATGAGGGAACATACCAATGATCTCACTGATTTGGCAGCAACCACACACACACCATGACATGGCCTCTCCCATTCCTAAAAATGTAAGGTGTTGTTGACATTTGTCCTCCTAAAATAAGTCACAAATCATGCTCCTCTTCACGTTAATATATTTGAATATTTGTATCCTTGTGTTTTCCACTTTTCAAGGTCAATTCCAGGGACCTGTACAGATTATCAAAAGAAAAGGGGAGCAATTGTTTAACAACACAAACTCAGAAATGATGAAAATGTTTCTAGAAAGACACAGTAGAGATAACTGCACAGTGCTGTGAGCACATTCAATGCCGCCAAATTGCACAGCTAAAAGATTAAAGAGCCAGAGAAATATTACAGGATTGAAGGTGCTGGCCTTGCATCTAACCTACCCCGGATTCAATACGTGGCACCACACGGTCTCCCCAGCACCACTGGGGTCAACCCCAGCATAGAACCCAGAGAAGTCCCCAGTTCACCATATGTGATCCAGCACCCCCAGCAAGAAAAGAGATAAAATATTAAATATGGGTAAGGAATTTTTTCTTGCACGTACAACAGGGGTTCCATCCCTGACATCCCATAAGGTTCCCCAAGCATCATAGGAGTAATTCCTGAGGGCAGAGCCGGGAGTAACCCCTGAGCACAGCAAGATGTGGCCCAAATTTTTTTTTAATTTAATTAAATACTGCTCAGATTTTACACAGTAAAAGTTTTCAAGATAATTAAAACTTAGAAATTTAAAAATAGTGAATAATACTAATTTTGAATGTATTAAGTTTATCTTAAAACTTCTAGGTGGTTCCTCATTTTCCCTTGACCAAATAACCAGATCAGTCCTTCATAGACTGGATCCTGTGTCTCTCCTCCTGTGTTCATGCTTCTTAACCCTGTGCTCCAGCCAACGGAGGCAGCTTGCAGTTCTCCCTCTAAGCATGACTGGTAAATGCCTCTGCGCTAAAGCCCCTCAGGTTTCAGTGTCTGTGGCGTCATACTGAGCTCCCACAGTCCAGCTGCAAAGCGTCCTCTCATGTACTTCAACATCGTCCCTTCTGGAGATTTTCTACAATCTCCCGTTTCAAATCCCCAAACCTTTCCAGGGAAATGACTGTTCAGCTGCTTGCTTCCTCTCTTTCTCCTATGTAAATCAATGTCACAGCACATAGAAGGTCTCATGAAGTGGTTTATTTATAGATTTAACTTCTAATACTATTGGGAAGTAGGCAGGGGCAGGGGGAAAATCTTTTTGTTGTATTTAAGGTCTCTGACTCTGTGTGACCTTGGGCATGATATCTAACTTAGGTCTGTTTCATCTTCCACACAATGGGAATAATAATAGCCCCTATGTCATAGAGTAGTTATGAGGGGCAAATGAAATAATGCATGTGCAGTGTATGTAGATGTTCTGATAGACAATCAACAATACACTGTTTGAAGAAAGGAAGTATATAACTAGCAACAATTGTTCAGTAGCTAAAAGTATGAGCATTAAAGGTCAAGAGTTGATAAGAAAAATAAAAATCGAATACCCAGATGTTTATTTGGAGAACCATATAAAAATCAAATTATTAGAAGGAAGTATAGTATAGGAAAACCTTCTTTTGGTATGTGCATCCTAATAGAAGCAACAGACTCTTAAGAATTTCTTAAAGCTTCAAGTTTCATTTATATACAATCCCAGTCTTTCAGAAGCATCCTGACCAGGTTACAGAAGACATTAAAATATCATAGCCTTCTTAGAAAAAAATATTTAAAAGATTTTTGCAATTGGTTTCCAATACCAAACCAGTGGAGGATCTTTACACTTTGACGAACATAGATGATCCCACTGTTGACGCTGAGAAAGTTTAGTCTCTTTACTGAGCCATGTCATCAACATTTGACCAAACTACTCTCAGTCTTGAAAGTCAATTCATTACATAACCTTTCCTCAAGTCAATCTGGTTTGGTATGTGAATTTTTTTTTCCTATTTGTGTTGAGGTACTATGATATGCAATAATACTAATGATCATTTCCTGTACACATTGTTCCAACACCACAGTGACCACCAGAGTGCCTGCTTCCTTCCACCAGTGTCTTGAGGACCCTTCCACCTTCCCAGGCAAGCTCAGTTTTGTAGAACAACTCTCGAGTTGTATTGCCTTTGATCATTTATCTCTTTACTATATTTCTTTATATCCCACATATTATAGAGATCATTCAATGTCTGTCCCTCTCTTTTGAATGGGCTTTACTTAGCATAATATCTTAAAGTTCCATCCACAGAGCCATAAATTTCACCTTTTCTTATAGTTGAATAGTATTTCATTGTGTATATAAATCACAATTTCTTCATCGGATCATCTGTACTGGGGCACTTAGGTTGTTTCCAGATCTTGGCCATTGTGAATTGTGCTGTAGTGCACACAGTGACACAAATGTCGTTTTGAAATAGTCTTTCTGGATCCATGGGGTAGATGATGAGAAGTGAAAACGATGCGATCATATGAAAGCTTAATTCTTAGTTTCCTGAGAAGTGTCCATATTGCTTTCTAAAGAGGTTGAATCAATTTGCCTTCCCACCAACAGTGGATATGAATTATTATTTTATAAGACCAGATGCTAGCTGTTTTCAGGGTGAGCAGCTAGCTTGTGCAACTTGAGACAAAACATTGTGTGACACATACACATCAGTTTATAAATACATATTAAAAATGCACTTAACATTCCCAGAGTCCTGCCAGGCGAACATCCCAATTTCCAGACAGTTTCTTTAAAGCTGATTCCATGACCCAGGCCTAGGCCATCAGCATCTCATTTCCTTGTCGTTGGCATTATGGGTCATATGTGACCTAGTTAGAGTCAATGAGATGCTGCAATATTTCACCGAGAAAGGGACTCTCACTCATAACATCTGACCTAGAACATAAGACAATGAATGGATTTAGCAGACTCAACATAATGAAAGGCAAAGCAAAGAAATAAAGATTCAAAATATAAGCAGGTGCTACTGATATGCTGGAAGCTTGAATAGAACTGTGCCCAAAGCAAGTCACCCTCTTTTCAGCCTCTGAGTCAATCAATTCCCTTTTTTAACTCCGCCAGATTGGGTTGGATGTTTCTGTAACTGCAACTAAATAATCCCAACTGGCATTCATCAAAGCCTGTCTTCCCAAACAGGAGCTGCACACTCTGATTCCATAAAGAAGATAACTGATTTCTCTAGCAAACTCTCATGCGAATGAATCAGGGCATATTCAGGCGGTTAAGTATCTGGGTAAGAAAATCTCTCCTTGGGGGATGATTGTGGTTCACATCTCCATGGGAGCCAGGAAACTCCTATAAATTTCACCTGTTGACACATTTTCTTTGCAAACATTTTGCTACTTCAGGGGAGGAGCCGGAAACAGGTGGTGAAGGGAAGGCGTGCGGCAAAGTATGAATGATTGTACAGGAAGCAATACAGCTAATGGTCCTTCAGCAAAGAGCTGGCATGTGGGTACATGCGGTGTGAATTCAGGGTAGAGGAACTAATCAAGCAATGTTATCTGATCTGGAACAACAAGAGAAAAGAGTCTCTTTCCCTTTTCCCTGGTTTAATATGTCTGAAACCCCTCACCAAGATGTCAAGCTGGTATTGGAAGGAAACAACCAGAAACCATGACTTCAGATAAGGTTAAAGTGAGAACCTGGGTTCTGGATTGGTTTTTCTAGTAAACCAACTGTCATTTTATTTCCAGAATTAACTTAAAGTTTTGTTCTATAAAAACAGGGCAGCTTCTGGACTGAAGACAAAAGTCAAACATGCTGATGCATGAATATTAAGAAGTATGGAGTTTCACAAGTTCCTGTGAGTAATAGAGGTTGGTCTCGGGCCTGGGGCTGAGGAGCTGTGGGAGAAGCACAAGCTGGCTGCTTGTTTATTCCATGAAAAGTAAAAGCCTGAAGCAATATTCTGAATAATCTAAGCCCAGCGCTGCTCTCAGGGAAGGCTGCAGAACTTGGAGGAAAGCCTTGGACATAGGCAGCAAGACTGGTTTCAACGTTTACTTCCATCTCCAACTGGGTCTGTGGCCTCCATCAAGATCATTATTCTCTAAATCTAAAGCAGTACAAAAAACATGCATGAATTTCAAAATAATTACAAAAGCCACACCTGAAAAGAATAGATTCAATGTGACTTCAATTTATATAAAATAGAAAATTCTAAAAAAATAAAAATTGCAGGGGCCGGAGCGATAGCCCAGCCGGTAGCGTTGCCTTGCATGCGGCCAGCCCATGCCGGCCGGGTTCGATCCCGGCATCCCATATGGTCCCCTGAGCACCACCAGAAGTAATTCCTGAGTGCAGAGCCAGGAGTATCACACCCCTTAGCATCACCGGGTGTGACTTAAAAAAGAAAAAAAATTGCAAATGAATAGTTTATAACAGAAAGCAGTGCAGTTGTTGATGAAGAAGAGAGGTGGAGGCAGAGACCCCACACCAAGGGGATGGTACTGAGGCGCGGTAGGGTGCTGAAAGGTGGTAGATTACAAAGGGTCACTGTAAGGAAACTTTTGGGTATGATATTTATTCTCTGCTTTCA
The DNA here is from genome assembly GCA_021461705.1 of Cryptotis parvus. NCBI lineage: Eukaryota > Metazoa > Chordata > Mammalia > Eulipotyphla > Soricidae > Cryptotis > Cryptotis parvus. Next base: position 56,885 of record JAJIBD010000355.1, read on the forward strand.
TGGGTGCAGATAGAAAAATCAACAATGCACAGACTTTTTAAAATGTGTGGTTTATTTAAGTCAATTTTTTAAGTATTTTATTATACCACCGTGAGATATACAAATAAAAATATATATAATTAAAAAGTACATGTTTGGGTTTTGGTCATACAGTGTTTCAGCACCCGTCCCTCCACCAGTGCCCATCTCCATACAAATAAAAAAGATATACAATTAAAAAGTTCATGTTTGGGTTTTGGTCATACAGTGTTTCAGCACCCGTCCCTCCACCAGTGCCCATCTCCCACCAGCAACATCCCGGTTCCCTCCCCCCTTCCCCAGCCCTGCTCCATGGCAGGTTCTTTATTTCTTTGCCTTTCTCTCTCTTTCTCTTTTCCTTCCCTTCCAGACTATGGATTACAGAACATACATTAAAAGGTTGTCATGTGAATCCTTTTGCCTCTATTTCTTTTTTTTTAAGTCAATTTGACCTCAATTATAAGCTTATGTCCTTTATTTTATGAATGATTGGAGAACAGATTTGGGTCCTTCATCAGAAATAGCCTTCGTAAAATGTCTTCTCTGGCATGTTGCTCTAAAGTTCTGAGTGATTGTGAATCAGGGGCAGAAAGACAAGGAAAGAAGTATTCTTACCTAAAATAAGATTTAGAAAATTATCAGAGCTAGTCCCTCGGTTTGTACTCACAGTGCCATTTGTACAACATCTAGCTCACGTGTTTCTCGAACACCAGCCACGCTTCTGTCTCCAGGCCCGATTCCTGGCAGTGAAAACAGTCCTGACAGACCATGGCGTCCCTTTCAGCTCTGCCTTCGCTGAGTCCCCCTTCAGCGCAACTCCCTGGACAAATGTCTAGCGAGGTTGAAGCTAATCTGACCCACTGAGTGATTTTTGTTTTTCTTCTCTATTTTTAACATAGAGAGAAAAGTCAGTGTACCTGCATCCCATTAAAACTTGCTTGAAAACATGTCCCCAAATCTACAGTGTAGCATTAGTGGGACTCTTTCTCCCAGCATCCCTTGAACACGTGCTTCCAAGCAAAAGCCCGTTGGTGGGGGCAAGCACCTTCCCACCAGCGATGCAGATTTCCTGGGGTGAAGCCATGGAATCTTCCTAGGTTAGGAAGGCTGAAATAGATAAAGGCATCATAAAAGCATTCTAGAGGGCTTGGGCAGGATTATTCTAAGAATTTTATCCATCCACTTCAAGCAGTTTCTTCTGTTGATCTTTAGGATTACTACTGAAACAGCGAAGGCTTTCGCTGATTTATCCAAGAATATCATCCTTGCTGGTGATCCGTTGTAGGGTATCAAAAATGCAAAAGGTTTTCCCCCTCTAAAGGACTCAAAATGGGATGCCAGAACTAAATAAGAAATAAGCCTATATAAGAATGAGAAGATTTAGGGATTATAACTGATTCTCATAAACTAAGTTCAGGAAAGCTGGGGAAGTTATTTTCATCTTTCTTCAACAGTATCCAGACATGGCAGGGAAACATCATACTAACCCATCCTGTGTTTAGAGGCAAGATATATTTTTGGCTGGAGGGACACAGAGAGACAAGTGAGGAGGGTTAGCCCAGGCCTGATCAATAGGAAATGTGCTAACTGGGAAGATAGCTGCAAATGAATCAAGGAAATATTCGAGACAAAGTCATGGAGTATCAAAAACGCCAGAGGTTAGCTGAGTTCAATCACACTGGAACAATGAAATCAGGGCTGTCCTGTTGACTTCAGGCCTTACCTCTTGGTTTCTTGCAGCAAAATTAGCACCAACTGCAGAAAAAGCCTTTTCTCCAGCCAGAATTCTTGTAGCCAGTCATGTGGGGGTAATTGCGCCTTTGTCTGGCTCCTGCTCCCTCTCTGCCCTCAGACTCTTATTCTGCCTGAAAGGAAAGAACCACTGCTGCCATTAAGTAGGCCTACTTCGTGAAGTAGGCGGGGGTGGGCAAGGAGGGGCAGGTCCTCTCGAAAAGGTTTTACCGTCTGACAAAGGCCCTGGTGCTTTACCTTCCCTGAGTGGAGAAAGGCAGGAAGGAAGCTGGCAGTGATTGATTGTCTAGCTGATGTCAACCACTGTGCAGGTGATTTCTCCGTCCATATCTAACTTAACCCTTACCATGTCCCACAAGAAATGGTCTTCACATAATAAAGGCCCAAGGAGAATGATCTACAAAAATAATGTCATTTCAGATGACTAAATAAATGGCCAAAATTTCACAGTGACTATGTGTTGAGCTTGCAATGTGTTTTCACAACTGTCTGACAGTGGCACCGAGTTACTGAGCTATCATGGGGATGGGCGGGTGTGGGGACATGTTCTATCCAACATTCAATATCAGCAGTTATAAAAGTCAGGTACTTTGTGATAAATAGTATGGAGGAGAGAGAGAGAAACAGAGAAAGATCATTCCTTCTTGCTTCCCACCATTAGGATATCTGGGTGTAGAACCTGTCATTTTCAGATGGTTAATAAGAAAATAGGGTCAAGCCTACTTCCTTTGCTATGGATGCTCCTTTTCCTCTCTCTCAGCTACTTCAGGATGTTATTATAGGCTAAAACTTTAGGATGTTTCATTTCAGTCCAAAAAGCCAATTAAATAAAAATAGAAAAACAAAAATGAGTATCAAATAAAGGAAATTAATTTAATAACAGAATTTACACAATCTCTCTGGGCCTGCCCCAACAAGTATGCCTGAATACTTTCAGAGTGAGAACCGGGCCACTGTGGCAGTCTAAGACTCTTGATTACAACTCGCAAGGCGGAAATCCCTTAGTCTTACCCGCACGGGCACACACCTAACTACACTCCCCAGCTCCCTGCAGGGAGACTGGCCATGCACCAGTGTAAGTGCTACTCTGCTCTATGTACAACAAAATTGATATGTACAATTCCTAGATCTATGTCACAAAACCCTGAGGCCAGTGCTCGGGGGCACTTCTCTGCCAAACTGGCTGTAGTGAGTTGAATCCCTTAGATCACCTTGAGAACTGCAGGTTGCACCTGATAGGGCAATAAAATGGATGGAACCAAAGTCTTTGAATTCTGTTGGAGGAGAGCTACCCAAGCAGAAGTATCCAAGCTTGGCTTATTCTATGACCAAGACAGAAATGTACCATGCATTTGTGAGATGCTTAGACTTGGGGTTTCTATTGACTGCTCAACTCACTTAGCCATTATGTTCTGTTCAGACACTTTGTTCTATTCCTCTTTCTGGAGCTCACAATGGGCATCTGTATTACGGGAGCTGGAGATGACAACTGCTCTTCCAGAAAGTTCTTCCTTCTTTCAAGGCACTGTGATTTTTCTCTTTTGCAATTTGTGTTCCACCTACAGGAAATATGGAGTTTAGGAAACATTTCCTTTATATCACTGAGATAGAAGACCAAATAAAGTAGCCACACCAAAAATGAATATGCTTTCTTACATAGTTTTATTGCAGGAAACAAAAGAGTAGGCGAAACACTGTCTGCTAGCCATACCGCTTTTGTGAATATAGATTTATACGATCTGGCATCAGTTGTTTGAGTGCAACGGGAAATTTTAAAGTTCTTTAAGACATTTAATATAGTTTTTTTCTTAAACACTTTAAATGTACCCTTTCTTCAAATGTGTTTCGCTAGGGATTGTGCACTATCTTTAATTATCTGAGCAACCAGTACATTTCATTGCAATTTTTGTCAAATGCCACAAGTTCCAAATGTACAGCACTATGTTTAATGAGGTTTATTGAATTAGTAACCTTCACCGTCCATGATGGGAGTAAAGTAGATGATTGGACGGAAGTCTCAAGTATAGTCAGAAGATGAAAAGGTTGGTGTGAGGGTGTGCCTTATCCAAGTACAAAGGAAATCCTAAAATAGAAGCCTGGAATGAGGTAACAATTTTAGACAGAAAAGATTTATACCAAGATTTGTGGTGCGTAGACATAGCAGGGCTTTCTGAGGTCTTGATATATAATTGTGAATGTAACCAAGAATCATCACTGCAGTAAAATGTCCCTATGTCAGAGTGCAGCGTGCAAAGATGAGAATTTGTCCCAGGGCTGATTCAGCTGTCTGCCCAGGGAGAAGGCCTGGTTGAACCTGTTATCATATAAACCCCAAAGCAGCATTCAACTGCTTTCCCTTCCCATATTCTGAAATGACACCTGTGTGAGGCATCTTGAATCAAAACTCAAAGCCAGCACTGAGTGGAATTGTGCCCTGCTCCAGGTTTTCCTAAGATGCCGCAGTATAAGTAAGCCTGGCCCTTTAAAAACAGCTCCCAGCCAGAGAAGCCACATCCAGAAGAATTAGTCAGTTTGTTTTAGCAACTGCTTCCGTGCCCTGGCTCCCTATTACTTCATCTGCATTCCCGAGATGCTGACCTTGTTCCCCTCTAAGCCCACAGCAGTCCTTCCCTGCTTGGCTTTCACAATCTCCTAGGGAACTCCTAGTACTGAGTCCTAGTGGCCCACAGGATGCCAGCTCTTGGGTCATGCGTGGAACCTGATGCCCCTCACTAGGCTTCCGTGGTCGCAACCCTACCTGCCCCAGATTTCAAGTCTGCGTCAGAGAAGGAGATAGGGAAGTGACCCCATTTGGTCCTGCCCAGGCCAGCCTCCTCCACGCAGTTCCAGGCAGCTAAGAATAGTCCTGAACCCAGGGGTTATTTAGTAAGGTTGCATTTAAAGGACTGCCACAAAAGCAGCCAGTGGCTTTGGCCAGGGGATCCAAGTTCTACCTGCTCCGTCTATGCTTGGCCCATGAGTCAGCAACAGGCCCTTCCTTATACTTTCCCCCCTGTTGTGCAGCAGATTTCAGAGAAATCTCTGTGGATTGGTTAGAGCATTTTAGGGTGCAAGAAACAAAAGGTCCATTTAAATTCACTTAGAATACAGAGTTCACTGACTGGAAAATAAAATTTGGTTCTTGGGTAAGCTTGGGGAGACCTAGATCTAGGGCTGGTTCAAAGCCTTCTGTCAACTCTCTCTCTCTCTCTCTCTCTCTCTCTCTCTCTCTCATACTGTGTTGTGGTGTGTGTGTGTGTGTGTGTGTATAAGACCACAGGATAGGCAGGATGTAGGCTACAGACATACTTCCCAACAGACTCACATTCCAATGTTTAACAATTCAGAAGAAGAAGCAAGACTATGGGGAGGTACCAGAAGGAAGTGTCTCATGAGAAGGAAACCCAATTGGCCCAGTCTAGGTCACATGTTAATCTCTCAACCAATCCCTGTGATCAGGAGAAGCAATTGCTGATTACCAGCCCTGGTCCCTGAACCCATTTCTATAACTAAAGTAAATCTGAGATTCACAAATCAAAGCATAGAGAAGGGGTTTCTCTTCAGAAAATCTGACTGCAGTAGGTTCCACGTTCCTGGGACCAATTGTCACTTTTTGTCATTATCTTATTTGTCATAAATAGCCACTTCTTCCACCCTGAAATATTGCACTTCCAGCATACCATATTATCCTGGGTTTCCTATTAAGTGGTTTTCCCCTTCCAAACCTTTTCCTCTCATCCTCTTTTCCCTGACTTCCTCCTGCTGGAAGCCCCAACACTCAGGCCATGACCTCTTTCTTGTCTCCTGACTTCACTTCACTGGCCATTTAATTTTGCCTTGCAACTGAAGTGTCAACTATTTGCTGTGGGTTTTTGTCTGAGCCTGTATCCACACATGTCCTCTTGTGAGCGTCACGCTCTATCCCTCCACTTCAACGATGACAGGCAACTCAAATAAACACATTCAGCAGAACCAACCTCCTGGTCCCCTCTGCCCCCTAACTGCCCCTGTGACCCTGTTCCTTGCCCTTAATGACAGAGAGCACTGTGCTGTTGTTGCTCAGATCAAAGCACTCAAAAGCATCCACTTTTCTCATCTGCCACACATAAACTTTCAGCAAACCAGTTTATTCTATCTCTAAGCCTAGACTATATCTCACTTCCTTCACCATGGCCATGTTTTTTAAAGGAGTGGTCTTACAGGAGGGGGCCCCTCTTGAGATTCTCAGCCAATCATAATGACAGTTCAGTGCAAGGACTGAAAGCCATAAGGATACTCTAGCCCTGTGGCACTGATTCTGTGGACCAACCAGGTATTGGTCTGGGAACCAGGTATTTCCAGGAATCAAACCATGTTTGTACATGGCTAAGCATGTACCCTAACCACTGTACTATATTCCAGCCTACACCATTGCAATTTGGAGCTAAGTCATATTGTCTGATCAGATGACCCATAACCTCCTAGCTGGACACCACCTTGGTCTTGATCTTTTGATGTTTTCTCACCTCCAGTGAACCTGAAAACAAATCATTGCACTCTCTGATCAAAACTCTGAAGGGAGCTTGAACTCAAAGTAAAACTCAAAATCCTCAAAGTCCCACTTCCTCTTTGACACGACCTTAGCTGTTGTTGTACCAAGTCCTGGCATTTCCTGTCACTCACCAACCTTGGTGATACTTCCAGGCCTTTTACCTGCTGTTCCTTTGACCAGATGGGAGTCCTCTCTGCCCTGATATCTACATGACTTCCTTCCTCCTGTCTGTCCAATTTCTAATCAAACAGCCTTTTCTGTGAGATCTTCTTGGACTCTGTTATCTAAAACTACACCTCCCTTGATTCAAAGGGAGGTGGTATCTAAAACTACCTCTCCCTTCCCTGATTTTTCTCCAGAGTACTAGTCACATTCTAATGTGCTACTTTAATTTTTTAACTTACGTATTTAGTTGCTCACTTATTTATTTTAGTTCTCAGTTTCCTCAACTCTAGTCTGTGCATGGGAAGCTGGTTTTGTCCGTGTTCAATGCTGACAGTGTAGGCCCTCACTGACTTGCAGTTTGTGGTGGTCTTGAGTGGCCCTTCCTGCCTCGTTTTCTGAATCTCAGTCAATAACAATCCACAAAACAATATGGACATTCCTCCAAAGACTAGAAATTGAGGGGCCGGAGCGATAGCCCAGCGGGTAGGGCGTTTGCCTTGCACGGCCGGCTCATGCCCGGCCAGGGTTCGATCCCGGCATCCCATATGGTCCCCGAGCACCGCCAGGAGTAATTCCTGAGTGCAGAGCCAGGAGTAACCCCTGAGCATTGCCAGGTGTGACCCAAAAAGCAAAAAAAAAAAAAAAAAAAAAGAAATTGAACTCCCATTTGACCCAGCCATACCACTCCTGGGAATCTACTCTGGGAAACCAAAAATACGCAGCGGAAATACCATCCCTACTTTTATGTTCATAGCAGCATTATTCACAATAGCCAGAATCTGGAAGCAACCAGAATGCCCGAAAATCGATGACTGGATAAAAAAGCTTTGGTACATCTACACAATGGAATACTATGCAGCTGTTAGGAAAAATGAAGTTATAAAATTTGCCTATAAATGGATGGACACGGAGAAGATTATGTTGAGTGAAATTAGCCAGGAGAGAGACAGATACAGAATGACTGCATTTATCTGCATAACATAAATATATATGTACACATTATGATACCAATATCCAAGGTCAAGTGAAACATATATCAGGAGGTCTGGTCAAAGGTGGAAATTATCACAAACGTGTGGGAGTCAGAGACTAGGTAAGACAGAAAATGGAACAGTGTGCTAACAATTGTCTAAGGTACTAATGCCAACCTAGAACTGAGCATTAAATAGAGGCAAAAAGATACACATGACAACCCTTTAATGTATGTTCTGTAATCCATAGTCTGGAGGGGAAGGAAAAGAGAAAGAGAGAGAAAGGGAAAGAAATATAGAACCTGCCATGGAGGAGGGCTGGGGGGGAGGGAGAGGAAACCGGGGGACGTTGGTGGTGGGAGATGGACACTGGTGGCGGGATGGGTGCTGGAACACTGTATAACCAAAACCCAAATATGAACTTTTTAATTGTATATCTTTGTAATTGTAAAAATAAAAAATTTTTTAAAAAGCAAAATAAATAAATAAGTAAAATTAAAAAAATAAAAAAAAAAAAAATAATAATAACAATCCACAACGGAATCAGGAAGCAGCATAGAGTCAAGACTGCTGTGGCTACAAGGCAACCTCAGGCGGAAACTGGAGACTAGCCCCTGAGGCAGCTGGCAGGCCAGGGCAGCAGGGAAGCTGTGGGTGTGCAGACATTCCAGTCTCAGGATTGAAGTCGAGAGCTTGGTGCAGGTGGTAGGAACTGCAGCCGTGGGTGGGAAGCTGGGTGGCCACTGTCCTTGGTTGCACTGGCACAGGGCCAATGCCAGGCCCACACAAGGCCAGTACATGGGAACAGAGCACAGGAAACTAGCTGACATGAACATGGGCAGGAGTGAGAGTGTGGCTCTCAGTGGGCTCAGCCACTGAGAAGGGCATTGTGTTGTTCTTTCTAACAGCTTTGAAAATGCCGGACTCTCCCAGCAGTCTCTCTCTCACCTCAAAGGCTCAACTCTAGTTCTTTCATTTGACAGCATGAGCCTCTTCGGGCAGCACTGAATTACTGATCCTGGCAACCCAAGGTGGGCAGCACCCTCACACTGGCCCACATGTTTCAGCAGTGTTGGACACAGCACAAAACCACATTAAAGGAGCCCACCATCTTGGAAGAGACCCCTCCACCCAAGCCCTTCTATATACACTCTAAGCAATTACTTTGGTTAGGGGTTTTGTTTGTTTGGGGCAGCCGAACCTGGTTATGCTCAGGGATTACTCCTGGAAGTACTTGAGGAACCATATGCAGGGATAGATTTGAACCAACATCAACCCTCGTGTAAGGAAAGTATCTTAACGCCTATCTCTCTAGTCCACCCAAAACCATTTATTTTCACTTTCTAGAAGTTAAAGATATTTTTGAGTTCCTCTCATTTTATCAGCAGAAACCTGAGCCCCTTAGTGCAGGAAGGGCTCAGGAACACCAGTGCAATAAAGATGCTCAGACGAGGGAGGGACAGTTCTTTACACCCCAGCTGGTGGAGATAGGGCCCTATCTAAAAGAACTGACCACACGCCAACACAGCTTTTGCTGTACCACCTGGGAATTAGAAACTCTCATATTCTAGGAATCTGCAATGTGACAGGTAAAATAATGAAGCTAAACTCAGAGCAGCCTGTTTATTCCACCCCTCTTGCTCTTCTCTCTGCTCCCCATTCTGTGATGGGATCGGATGAGGTCACTCCTCAGCCTGATGAAAATCTCAGCCCTCGCCAAGCTGTTCACTCTCTAAGCTCATTATCTGACTGGCTCCTACTTTCCCAGGGGTTGCAGGAAGGAGGAAAGGTAATTAAGTGTTTTGCTTAAATGGCCTTTTCAGTTGACAGAAATAGCTGCCCAGGGATGCAGTAGACTCTCCTTCCTGATTTTCTCTCTGCAACTGCAGGGTCGCAGGTTGCACACAGGCGCCAAGGACAAGGGAGAAAACCAATGATGGTGCAAAGGCCAAGTGAACCAAAGGCTGCTGCCCTCCTGGAGATAATCCCTGAAGTGGATCCTCAGCAGGCAGATAATGGAGGAGCAGGAAATTGCTCCAAGGACCCTGCCTGGGCCCAGGTCAGCCCTCTCCCTCTGTGCACACAAAGCATCCAATTTGCATGTGCACTGGAATCCCTGGGACCAGTGTAATCCAGCAAGGGAGCAGGGCCTTTGTTGAGCAAGTACTAGGTTCAAGTCCATCAGCGCTCTGCTTGATGTCTCTTTTTAACCGAAAGCAGTCAGCGTTGATTGCAGGAAGCATTATTTTGAGAGAAGTGATACAGCTCTACAGAGCCTTTGTTGGCTGGGAATGAGACAGGAGTCGCAGGGCAAATATAGGATGAATCTCCCAAAACTCCACAAATGAACACATGCATCTACACCCTCCTCAGACAAATAGGAGAGCTCACATTTCCCTACAAAGAGGAGTTTGGACTCCAATGGTATCATTATGAAACCGTGCATGGAAAGAAAGAGTGGGAACAATAATAAAATAACAAAATAAACTAACAACAAAGTTGGTGGTTTCTGAGATTAGAAATCACAGAGAGGGCTGTAAAGAACTGCTAAAATCAGACTCCAAAGAGTTAAGTCCAATCTTAGGTAACATCATCTACTGATAAGTCCAAGACATGTTCCACACGATTGTGATAAAGATAATAGCAGCCTTATTACATGAGAGTTCCGTATACATTAGTGCCCATACAATGTCACCTGGCTATTAATTCAGCAGAATTTTTTTTCATAGAATAGAACAGTATTGACTTTACTCCAGCATAGAATCACATTATTCATTACTAGACTTGGTATCTTTTGTACTTTTTATGCAACCCAAGTCCCAAAAATGTCTTATTATGGTCCCAAAATGAGTAATAGTGGTCATTATGACAGTGATGTTAGGATCAGGTCATGTGCAATAATATTTAGGGATCTTTAATTATTTCTACAGTTTTTTCCTGCCACCATCAGCGACTCTCTATACTGGGTATATTTCCTGGTATAATCATGTGTCCCTATAACCTCTATCCATATGCAAAATTTTGTTGAAATTGTTCTAAAAAAATTGCATAAGATGTGCCTAATAGAATGTTTATTAACTTCCATTTCCTTTCCAATTGAACCTCAAATTGTAGTCAAGGTGACTTTATTATCACTTTGAGGCATTTAGCTCAAATAAAATGAATCTAGCTTTTGGAAATATATCACTGAAATTAAGATACTAAAAGAAAAATCTCTCCTTTTCTGTATGGATTGGGATGGTTTGAAGCTGTACCCAAACAGGGGAAGAGAATAAACATCTAATAAAAAATCTAATAAACATGGTAACCGTGAGGTGAATTACCATTGACCCCAAGACCAATATGATATGATTTAGTCATATCATATTGCCCTACTCTACCACATGCTCTAGAAATCCCTAACCTTTGGTTATTCCTTTTGTGGCTTTTGGTGGCTTCCCATGTGCTATACCCTGATCAGGCCATGTTTGTCTGTTTTCACAAACGAAATATAAACTGAGTCAAAGATAACAAAGGGCCATTCCAGAGGAAGGTCACCAAAATAGCAGACACAAGTCTCCCAGTCTACTGTATAAATCAGCATCCCAGTTCCATAATAATCATTAGGATTGACCACACCTCCTAGCACAGAACAGTTTTCTCTAACACAGGAAATCAATGTGAGCAGAAGAGCAACAATAGCCTTACCATAGCCATAACTTCCACTGTGCTCCTTGGTGGAAGCAGTTACCTCTTTGAAACAGGACATCTAACATTTTGTAGGTGGGAAAGAAATTTCTTAGCCACAAGGATGGAAACGGTGATGTAGCTTTACCACAGCTGCTTGCCAAAGCCAAGTTTTCTGTTGTGGATAAAAGTAAGATGATAGGTTTTATCTACAACTGGCTGTGGTAGCACCTCCTCCACTTAGAACATAATGGCCGTAGGAATCTGTACCAATGTGACAATAGCTGTCACATTCAAGCTAGTGAATCATCTGCTTTTTAAGAGACTTTTCCAATTTTTTATCAGGTTTGCAGCTTTCTGATGGTGGGATATAGGGTTGAATCCATGGTCTCAGGGTTTTATGCCCCCTGAAACACTTCTTTGCCGTCACATAAATTTTCTATCTAAGATGTTCTGTATGCTGCCACATCTAGATTCAGACATTCTCTGCCCTCATGGCTATTGTGATGGCTGAGGTCTTAAAGACAAGACACAAACTCATATCAAAATATACATCAATCTCAGTCAGCATGAATCATTGCTCTGTCAGGATGATAGGGGAGCTGTGTAATAGACTTTTCACAGAGCCTTTCTGGTCTATGGAAGATACTAAGTTTTACTAAGCTGTATATTTGACTTCTAGCAAGACCTGATTATTTCATTCCTTGGTATTCCTTGTTATTTTATTCCTTGGAATTCTGCACTCGTGCAGGCTGTTAGTTTATGCATAGCCTACATTTTTACCTTCATTATTTGTCCATGTTTGATTCCATTCCTCATTCACTTGGGAAGTCTAAGACGAGGTTGATGTCAATGGAAATCTTGACTCTGCTTATTTAGCAGTTCTTAGAGTGTGTTCTTAGGCATTCATATGAAGCACAAAATATCCTTTATTACCTCTCCCATAGGTCTGCCTCATACATCACCCTTAGAACTCCTTGTCTTTTCAAAAGTTAGACCTTTAAAAACTAGCCAAGACAGCGCTGATGAAATAATACAGGCACCCGATAGCCTGGGTGCAGCTCTGGGAGGGGGAGTCCTGAGAACCATTAGAGTGTCCCTGTGGTCCTTAGTTTTACAAGATCCAAGTTGCACCACATCCATTGGGCGTAGCACTAAGCTGCCAACCCTGTTGTCCCAGTCACCAGGAGTGACCCTGGGCCCCTTGAGTACTTAAGAGAACCTCAAAAAATATTTCAAATCTTTGCTGCTGCTGCACAATCAACGTATATTGTGTCATTTGTGTCACTTACATTTCTACAAGGAGAGAATAACCAGCTGTCAAAATGGTGTATAAATTTGCCCAATGGCAATTTTTTCTCCTCAATAGCTTTCAGAACCAGAAGAAAGATTCTGGATGTTTACTTATTTAGTTTGTTGACCCATCTGTAAGCCAATTCTATCTACATTTTCTTCTCTACCAACTAGTCCATTTTGTGGTGATAAATTTGAACTAAGGTCAAAACACCAGTGCAAAGTAGATGAAATGGAAATCACGTCCACTAATGTATCTGTGACCTCTGGACTTCCTAATAACCCATAAATAATGATGTCACTTATACTCTATAGTAAATTGTTGCTTATCATGTGTATCTTTTTGCCTGTATTTAATGCTCAGTTTTAGGTTGGTATTAGCACTTTCGACAATTATTAGCACTCTGTTCCCTTCTCTGTCTTACCTAATCTCTGACTCCCACACATTTGTGTAATTTTCACCTTTGACAAGATCTACTGATCCATGTTTCGCCTGATGTTGGATATTGGTATCATATTTATGTCATGCAAATAAATGAAGCCATTCTATATCTGTCTTTTTCCTTCTGACTAATTTCACTCAGCATGATCCTCTCCATGTCCATCCATTTATAGGTAAATTCCATAACTTCGCTTTTCTTAACAGCTAAATAGTATTCCTCAATAGGCATTTTTAAACCAAAGTATATATTCTAAAGACAGCAGGGCCTTGCTCTAGAACCACAGACAAAATTCTGGAGTTCTCCTTTGGGGATTTTTTTGAAATTTTATTTAGTCATATCACTGTGAGATATACAATTACAAAACTGTTCATTATTAGCTTTCAGTAATAAAAAGTTCCAGCACCCATCATTTGGGTAATTATTTAGACTCACTAATCTAATAAGTTAATCTAATATCTACCTAGTTGGCTGTAGGTCCTTGGAGTATTTTGCTTCAAGTCATCTAAAGGCAAAGGAATTTCTTTATTTGCAAAGACTTTTCTTACTATGGAGACAATACAAAAGAGTAAACTTCCATGTCACTTAATAAATGGGTCCATAAATAATCTCAATATAGGATACACTGTATCAAATAAAATTCTAACAATTTTCATGCTTATTTCTTAGTAGTATTAAATGCAAGATACCTACTTGCCCCTTATGTTGGAACTCTCTGAGAGCCAAGTTTTCTCTCAGTCCCATTCAGGCCACTGGACACCTACAGCATTCACTGATGTAGCAAATCCCTAAAGTTTGGGAGAACTTACTTTCTATTCTGCAGCATTTATCTTGCCAAGGTATCCAGAGTATTTGTCAAATGCTCAATGTTTAACGGAGTATCCACCAATTTAGATCCTTACTATATTCTGACAGTACAGGAAAATCAACATATCTCTCTGCCTAGATTTTCAGTGTACACTGTTGCCCATGTCATATAACTGTTAGATTCTTCTTCCCCTTCTTCCTTTGGTAAAGAATCATCAATATTGCATGTATCATTACTGAAACTGTGATGACCTTCTGTAGTGAAGAAAGTATTGTAGGACTCGGTACCAACTCAGACTTCTAGCCAATAGCCTTTGAACAAATTAGGTACAATTTATTCCTATGAGGAAGTTTATCAAAGTAAATGACTTTATATTCCTTTAGAGAATCAGTTTTTCACACTTGCCTCAGTGTTATGAATTCGTCCGTAGTGAACTGTAATCAGTGGTTGTCCGAGAACCAAGTCATCCATTCTGTCGCGTATGTAAGAATATCCTTCCTTTTCAAGGCTGAATAAAGCCATAGTAAGCATGTTTTGCTTATACATTCATTTGTCAATAGACATTTGGGTTACTTCCACCTTTGGGCTATCATAAATAATACTTCTATGTGTGGGGCATATACATAAACACTTAATATTTTGATAATAACAATAATTTCTTCTAAGTTTGACAGCAACCCAATATTTTGTCTCGGTAAAGTGCAGGTAACAAAATTCCAATTTCATGACAAGAACTCATTTACTTCTTCAATAATCTTCATTATCTTACAAGTGCCAAGCATGGTGTGTGCAGCTCACTGGTCTGCATACAGGCTATTAGAAAAGCCGCAGGCTATTAGAAAACTTAGGAATCCACAGGCTATTAGAAAACTTCCTGGAGAAGAAGCATGAAACATTGAATGTCTCAGTCATTGTGATCCGTGTTGTGAGGAAAAGAGTGGAATGCACTGAGAAAGCATCCATTGGGTGACTGGTTGAGGCAGGGTTGGGAGGAGCTTTCTCACAAGGAGATATTTGTGCTGAGACTTCCGGAAGGGAAGAATCCAGAGTAATTCAGATAGAGCAGGAAAAAATATCTGGGTCAGAACACAGCACAGGCAAGTTTGGGGCAAAACACTTGAACTGTTATTCTGGCAGCCCCTTTGTGAAGAACTTCTGACTCTGCTCCAGCTTTCTACTCAGTGTGACTTAAGTTCCTGGCATTCCAAAAAAACTCAAAGTTTGGTTTTCTGAATCAAGCATAAAACTGCTTGCTATTGACATGTTTCTGACTTTGGAACCATTATATATTAAGGGTGAGTACAAGTATGAATGCCCTTCTTCTCCAGGTTACACACAACCTAGCCTTGTTTTAGGACCTGGGACTTTGGGGACTTAGGACACGGTTCTTTGCTATTGATTTCCTTATGGGAGAGCGGGATAAACAAGATGGAACTCTGAGTTGATGTTCAATGAGTACACAAGTTCAATTTAAGATCAAAGTTCTGGAGACGGTCGGTGGTGGTGATCATGAGACAACAATGTTTGTAATGCCACTGAACTGTTTGCTTGAAAGCATTCAGGGGGTAGATGAGGCTCTCCCCAGCCCCGCCGTCCCTAAGAAGTCTGAGTTCTCTCTTGAAAGTGTACTTCTCTCTTTATTTCCTCCAAATTTCTTTAGATTTTTTATGCTCAAATGACGAATTTTTATTTCACCACAATTTTTAAAATGAGATTTTAAATATTTAAAATGTTAATAATTGTCACACAAAAAATGTTTTTGATCTATTAGCAATATGGAACATTTTACATAAATACTGAAAATGGTGATCACGTGCTGAATGAAATTTTTGTTTTCAGCTGTGATTTCAGTCGATTTTCATTTACCCTTTCCTGTTAGAGAGACTAACATGTGACTCTATGTCAGACACATTGAATGGTTGGCCTCGAGTGCATGGATGTAAAGAAATGTGAGTAGTAAAAGGATTTATGTGATGAAGCTGTTTTAAAGCATGTCATGGCTGCTCAAATTCATGTCTTCTTATGTTTTGCTAGTTATGATGGCTTAATTCCCCAATCACTTTACTCCATGTATAGTAAAAGGCATTTGAACAAGTGACTTGGGGTGGGGTGCACTAGCAGTGGCCTAAAGCTACTCCCTGCATATTGCTCTGCTAATCACTCCTGTTAATGTGGCAAGGACCATGTGGTGCTGGAAACAGAATCCCAAACTAGGGCATTTGAGCTATCTCCCAACCCAAAACAATGACTACTTTCAAGTAATCAAATGTGGGGAAAATCTTAAATTTGAATTTTTAATTGATTGCACTATTTCCAAAATAAGTTGAGATAATTCCCACATATTTTTTAAAATCATAATATTAACAGGAAATGTTTATGATGAGCTTACCATTACAAATCTTGCATTGGCAGGGAGTGAGGGGAGAGGTTGGGCCACACCCACCAGTACTCCTGGCTCTGGAGATTGAGCTCTGCTCAGCCATAGGCAAGGCAAGTGGCTTACCCATTGCACTATCTCTAATAGCCCTAATCCTCACATTTTTTAAGAAAAAAAACAAAAAAAATCATATTTTTATTTGGAGGTTCCCAATTCTCACATTTCAAAGGAAAGATAATTAGATAATTGAGGTAGAGAAACATCTTAAGAACACATAGGTAACAAGTAACAGCCAGGGTAAAAACTAATCTCTCATTAACCAGGGTGTAAGAAAATTCTCTTACATGCGGACAACTCAGGTTTGAGCCCTGCTACTACTATGATCTCTCCAGCACTGTCAGAAGTGATTCCTTAGTACAGGGTCTGTAATAAGCCCCCAGCATCACTAGGGCTGGTCCAAAAACCAAAAAGGAAAAAGGAAAGGGGTTCAGCCACTGCTTGGTGGCAGAGCACTTACCTTGTAGTTATGAGGTCAAAAGATTGGTCCTCGCTACCTTTCTGCACACTGAGTGTGGTCAATCCCCAGAACCGTAGCAAAGCACAGAATCTCAGGGGCACCGCGACCCCGTGTGCATGAACACCACAACCAGAGGGCACAACCCTTGGTCCTCACAACAAGTAAAGGGAGGAAAGTAAATTAAAGCTTTCAAGGGAATGCTAGAGAGACTGCCTTGCATGTGTGAGAGCCTGCAGTGGGTGGAGAGATTTTTTTTTTACCCCCAGCGCTGGATAAAATGAATCTTAGAAAGAAAAGAAATAAAAAGACAAAAAGTGATATGGGGAAAGGATAGAAGAAAAGAAGGAGAGAGGGAAAACAAAGAAGGAAAGAAGCAGGGAGGAAAAGGAAGGAAAGAAACTTCTAGCTCAATTTATTAAAATGTCAAGTCAACTATTTGGTCCAAGTTTATGTTCACTTTTGGAGGTGAGAATCAGGGTTGCCTTGTACCAAACCTGTCAGTGTTCAAGGACTATTCCCAGCCTTCAAGGCAAACAACTTTTACCCCTGTACTATCTCTCCAGCCCCCAAATCCCACAGAACATGGGGTTTCTGGGTCTCTCCCCAGGCAAAGGCTGTCTTGCCACCTGAAGTGCCCTGAGTGTCTCAGGCCCCAGCTCCTCTGCAGCCTTGCAGAGCCTGGCCACAAGTAGCCCGACACTCCAGGTCTCCCTCTCTCTTCCTGTGACTGGGCTACTTCCCTTGAGACTCCACAGTTTCCAGAAGATTGCATTGTTCTCAACTCCCCATTTTGAAATTACAAAAGATCTCATTTCCTCTAGCTATTTTTCCCCTTTCCCTTGTAGGTAGAGGAAGAAAAAAAATCAAGTCTTCTATTCTCCTTTGATTGAGTTCACCTCCTCTTAAGGAAACTAACAAAATAGACTCACGGTGATAAGACAGCAAATCCTTTCTACAGACACTTTGACACTGCCGGAACTTGGCTAGGTATGTTGTGGAGCAGGGGGCGGGGGCATGGGAATGAAGAAAGGAGCTATACAGAAGAAACCATGCCATTCTGTCTAGACTGCATCAGTTTCCCCAGAGAAAAACTCAATGACGACATGCAAATGTGCCATGAAGTTGGAACTTACTTTTAACAAATACATTTATTACTTGTAATAGCATATAATAAAATATGTAATTAAATGTTATTATATAATAAAATATGTTGTTATTATATAATAAAACATGTAATAATATGTTATTTTAGCAAATATGACATAAACACTAATGTTTGTTTGTTTTGTAGTCATACTCCACAGTGTTAGGGATTGCTCTCTACTCTGTGCTCAGATGACAATGCTGAAGATTCATACCTCGTCCACCAGCATGGGCTCAGCTCATTGAGCTAGCAAGCAGGCCCAAGGACCGGTTTAAAAAGAAACAGTTTTGGGGGGAGAGGAAAATGTGTCTACGCCCTCTGCTCTCCTGAAGAAGCATTGTCATCATCTCAGGGGTTTGATTCTTTCACTTAGCCTGATGAAGGCATTTTGTGTCCAAGAGTGGTATTTGTGTTCCTCTGGACAGATACCTGTAGCTCTGGACTCACGGATTATACTTTACAGAGACCATCCTTCACTCCTGTGAAACATGACTATGCCTTAACCAGGCACACCAGCTCATGGCGACAGGGAGATTGTGGGAATGCACAGCACAGGGCCCAGCCTCCACATGCCTGTTCTTCAGGATCACCTCTAAGGTGTTGGCCATCCCTCTCCTGACCTGTGAGACTGGGATTCTTTGTTGTTTGGCCCTTATTTTGTCAGTCTACCTTGGAAAGAATAAAACAAAAGACATAGATCAGTGGACTGGAAAATTCAAACAATGGAAGGAAATGATTTCTGAACAGTCAAGAGAAAGCAACTTGAGGGAAGGAGGAATTCCAATACTGCCTCCCACCCCTCTGCCCTAGTTCTACTGTGTTCAACATGGAAAAAAGGAAAACCATGTTCAAATCCTAAAGGGAAAATTGGGGTCAGAGCGATAGCCCAGCGGGTAGGGCGTTTGCATTGCATGCAGCCGACCTGGGTTTGATCTCCGGCATCCCATATGGTCCCCGTGCAGTGCCAGGAGTGATTCCTGAGCACAGAGCCTGGAATAACCCTGAGCATCTCTGGGTGTGACCCAAAAAGCAAAAAAAAAATAATAAGAATAATAATAATCACTTGATCACTTGAATCCCGTTATTCATCGATTTGCTCCAGCAGGCGCCAGTAACATTTCCATTGGACCCTATCACGTGCCAATGTAGCCCAATGGCATCTGGTTGATTCAGGAATATGAAGAGCCTCAAACCATTCATTCAAGGTCTTGACAAGGAAGCCTGACCATCTTGTAGGTGGGCGGCCACATGATCTTTTGACATCCCGTGGGATCCAGTTGGTAACGGCTCTAGTCCAGCGGTCCTCTACAAATCGCATTACATGTCCAGCCCATCTGATTTTCGATGCCTTGGCAAACGAGACAGCGTTCCTGACTCTGGAATAGCGACGGAGGTCAGAACTCCGGATACCTGCTCTCACTTGAGTGAGGCGTGGTATTCCAAGCATAGCTCTTTAAATTCCTCTCTGGGAGACCCGAATAGCATTCTCATCCTGCTTTCTTAGGGCCCAGGTCTCTGAGGCGTATGGTAATGCAGAGAGAACGGTGGAGTCAGAGATGTGCCCAGATCCGGAGGTTCTTTGTCCTTTTTAGCTATTTCTTCGATGACTTTGAAGGCATTCCATGCCTCTCTCTCTTCCTCCTGCGCAGCTCAGGTTTTAGGTCGTTCATCATGTTGATTTCTCGACCTAGGTACACATAACTGCTGCATTCAGAGATGTTTGTTCCATTGAGAGTGAATGGGGGCCTCTGGAACTAGTTCATTTTTCAAAAACATGGTTTTCTTTAGATTCAGCTGTAGACCTATCTTTCCACATTCATGGTTGAAGTCAGCCAGTGTTTGTGCCATATGGCTAATGTTTGGTGTTATTAGAACGATGTCATCAGCGAAGCAGAGGTGGTGTAGTTGCCAACCATCTATCTTCACTCCCATTCCTTCCCATTCTAATTGTCGCATGATGTTCTCGAGGGTGGCACTGAAGAGTTTTGGTGAAATGGTATCACCCTGTCGAACCCCCTCTTTTGATATCAATGATCACTTCTTTGTAGAATGGTGAGATCCTGGTGGTGAATTCGTAATACAGCTCACGAAGGATCTTAATGTATTGGGTTTGAACACCCTGTTTGGCTAGGGCTTCGATGACTGCTTCAGTCTCCACAGAATCAAAGGCTTTCTTTTAAATCAATGGACGTGAGACAGAGCGGCATCTTGTACTCCCTACAAATCGCAATGAGCTTGGTTACTGTGTGGATATGGTCGATTTTGCTGAATCCTTTCCAGAAGCCAGCTTGCTCGCATGGTTGTCCTTCATATAGTGTTCTGCCAATCCTGTTCAGGATGACTTGTGTAAACAGCTTGTAGATGGCGAACAACAGGCAGATGGGGTGATAGTTGCTGATATCGTGAATGTCTCCCTTCTTGAACAGTAGAACTGTCCTGCTGGTTTTCCATTGGGAGGGCACCTTGCATTCAGACAGGTAGCGTGTGAAGAGCCGAGCTAGTGTATTGATGGGTACCGATGGCAGATTCTTCAGGTGTTCGGGTCTGACTTTGTCTGGGCCTGGTGCTATTCCCTTCTTTACCAACGAGATGGCATGTCGGATTTCAGAAGGGAGAATGTTGGGAATGACATATCGAACCTGTAGAATTTGGTATGTGGGCAGGTGGATGTGGCTATCTAAGAGATTTGAGTAGAAGTCATGGATAATCTCCATTGCCTTTCTGGAAGATGTGATAGATCCATCAGGGCGCCGGAGGGCAGTCATCTTAGTCTTATAGTTGGCAAAGGACAGGCGGGCAATGCAAAAGCTTTTCCCGGCTTCTGCTGCATCTTCCAGTATTTCTGCTCTTCTGTCTTTGAGGTCTTCCTTTATTGCTTCTCTACACTACTTTGCAAAGTTGGATGTTAGCATTTGGTCGCCTGAGACTCGAGCCTTGCCACATTGGTAATGAGCTCGAGAGTTTCTGAAGACAAGCATCCTTTTGTGTCTTTCTCTCGGCATTCTTTGCACAATCATGGAGGTGCTGAACCAGTCGGTTGTATTCTTCATCTATGTCATCAATGGTGCTATCTTCCCATGCTGCTGCAACGGTGCCAAAGAGTTCCCAGTTGGTGGTCATTCTGGGAGTTCTCTTCTTAAACTTTGCAGCCTTTTCTCCCCATTGCGGGAAGTAGAATTTTGCATGAAGGAGACGGTGGTCTGATCCTGTTTGGAATTGGGGGACGACAGCAACATCAGTCAGACAAAACCGTCGATTGAAGATGATGTGTTCAATTTCATTGTGGAACTGTCCACCAGGAGATTCCCGTGTCCAACATTTCGCTCCAGCCTTCTGGAACTGTGAGTTCCCATGAATGGTCTTGGTGGACATGATGAACTCAAATAGTCTCTCACCCTGTTCATTCCATTCTAGGCCATGGGTCCCGATGTGGAGTTCTTCAGCCAATCTTCCTGGTCCTATCTTGGCATTAAAATCACCGACTAGGATCTTGTAGAAGGTGTGATCTTTTTTTATAGAACTCTTCCAGTTCTATGTAGAATATCTCAATTCCATCTCCTTTGTATGTGGATGTTGGTGCGTAGACAATGAAGATTTGCTGGCAGTGGGCCACATCTCTTCAAGTGTAATTGTCCTATCCGATTTGTTAGGCATTCAAATGAATCATGTTCGTATTGACAAGGACAACAATGCCACCGACGCCTCTTTAGTCGCATGTTCCAAGGAACAATTCTTCTCTGGTGTCAAATACAGCATGATGCGACTGACGCCTCCTCATCTCAGTCAGACCAATGATGTGTACTTGATCTTTTGCGCTTGCACCATCATATCCTCAATATATGCTTCCGATGCCAGCATACGTGCATTGAAAGTACAGACAGTCATTTTAGTCCTTCTTCATTTTGGCAGCCTAGGATGGCCGTGAAATTTTATCAGGCACTGCTTTTTCGCTTTTCTCACTGCTGCCATATTAAGGGCTCTTTCGGGTCAGGAAAATAAACATTTTTGTTACTGGTTTTGGCATATCGAACACGCATTGGACAGCTTGCCAGGCTCTGCCATGCGGGTGCTATATTCTCATTACTTTGTGGAGCTCTCTCAGAGGGGTGGGTAGAATATTCATAGCAATTTGAAGGTAGATTGCGCAGATGCTATGCGGCTACACGCAACAGGGAAAGCTGGGTTCTGTTCTGCCGGGTGTATCTGTGTCTGTGGCTCAAGCATTCCTGGGCTTGAAATACTCTCCTCTGAAGGGCGGGTCTCTGCAGGGTGGGTCCCTTGTAGGCTGGGTTTCTGACAAGCCAGGCTGGAGACTGGATTAATCTGTTGGGTGGAGATCTTATGAGCTGCGGAGGGAATGTGGATGGTGAAGATCGCTGCCAGCAAGGTGTGGGGGTTTCTCTGGGCTCTTCCGAGGCTCCATTGGGATTGTGGGCTCGGATTGGAAGTTGCTCTCATGGTCCATGGAATGCAGGGTGTTCAACAGGGAAAACTGGTTTCTGCTCTGCCGGGTATATCTGTGTCTGTTGAGTCCAGGAATTCTGGGCTGTTGTGGCTATGCTGATCAGGTGTCCACACTAAATTCGGCATCAATATAGTGACCCTCCGGGAGGCGGAGGACCACCAGGTTGCAGAAGGAGGGTGACCGGCCCAGGTCAGAAACAGAGCAGGTTAATAATAATAATAATAATAATAATAATAATAATAATAATAATAATAATAATGGGAAAACTAAAGATGAAGAAGTATTTATGCAATCTAGATCTCTATTTCAACCTTAAAGTATTGGGTTCCAGAATATAATAACATGTCATCTAAAGTTTTTGGGAAGTAAGGGAAAGTTTTTATGTAGTGTATTTTTATTCATTTTACCCAGATGTTTACGACCTCCTACACATATGCTTCCTTTTTAATTTCTTTCTTTCTTTCTTTCTTTCTTTCTTTCTTTCTTTCTTTCTTTCCTTCTTTCTTTCTTTCTTTCTTTCTTTCCTTCTTTCTTTCTTTCTGCCCCTTCTAGTTTGGAGAGGCAAACTCAGCAGTGCTCAGGGCTTTCTCCTGGCTTTTGGTAAGAGCTTTTTGGTAAGCACTCCTAGGTGCGCTGGGAAACATATGTGGTGCTAACCATATGTGTGGGGATCAAAACGAACCAGCTGTGTGCAAAGCAATCACCCTACTCACTGTCCATCTCTCCATCCCAGGCTGCCTTCTTTCAACTCTTATTTTCTTTAATCCCAAGGTTAGTATTCCCTCAGGAACCAGAGTGACATTTCACAGAAAACAATAGGGAAGTAGATTAAAGCTGTACTCAACACCTCGCTCCATTATACCTCACTTGCATGGTAACATTGAAGTCAAAACTCACTAAATGACGAAGATGGAGAGATAGTTTAAGATGGGAAGATTTATTTTTTGTAGGGGCCCTGCCAAGCAAAGCTTATAGGGCTCTACCACCTTTTCCAGAGACACTTGGAGACCAAGTTGGATGGTTCAATGCTCAGATCAGAGACGTGATGCTGCTCAAACCCAGGTGTGTGGGAACCACCAAAGTTATTCAATGGATGCGCAGATGGGAAAATTTCTCTGGCATGGAGAGGTAAGTTGCACCACATTTAGCAGTGCTCAGGGGATACTCATTGCTCTGTGCTCAAGGGTCATACTAGGCAGAGCTCAGTGCTCATGCAGTGGTCCCAGGGATCAAACCCAGGCTTTCCACATCATAGCATGGCATGAACTCAAATCCTTCAAACTTTCCCCCTGCCCCACAGGTAGTAAACTTCTTAAACAGTGACTCTGAGGTACTATAAGTAGAGGAAGTTCCTTCCTGCTCCTCAGACTCTGCTTAATGATCTGAGGGTTTCTTTAGTTCCCTGTCCCTTCCCTTTTGTTTCAACTGTTATGATAGGGAGCAGGAAGGGACTGCATGCTTTATTTGTGGTGCTCTGGAAATTCACTGTAGCAGGATAGAATTCCAAATGAAGCTTCCTCTAGGGTGTTTTCTGTATGTGGGGTGATACCAGTAGTTGAATTTGCTATACCAGGCCAGCAAAATAGGTGGTCTACAATTGAGCTGTCCATGTCTAATGACTGATCACTTCTGAATCTCAGAGCTGTGGGCCAAGGTAAAATCTGATGTGGTACTGAGTGTAAACTCCCCCTTGAAAGTGAGAATGAAGAAGACTTGGTAGAGTTGACCAGAGGGAGGAGAAATACAACGAGACAAAGACTCCCTCTTTGCTCGAGACCTGAGGTGGCGGTTATTTCTAAGATATGAGCATTCATTCCTGAGTTTAAACTTCAGAATTTTAATAGTAAATTATTGTAGTAATGATACTTCTTGAACTGAACCTTAAAGATCTCAACAGAAAAGATTTATTTTTAAATGCTTAAACTATAAACTTAATTTATAAAGGGTCTTGAGATACAGACCCAAGGCAAAGGTGAAATACATATATAATTTTGAGTTAGACAACTCATTTTATTCATGATATTAATTCCACTCCAAGTTTTGACATTTGATTCACCCTTAGCATTTAAATCCCAAATCCCAAGAGCAAATGCACAATATCTACTGAATTATGCTTAACTCTATGGTGTGTGTGTGTGTGTGTGTGTGTGTGTGTGTGTGTGTGTGTGTAGCAATCCAGAGATAGTCAATAGATTTTGGAACATTTGCTTTTGGGCCACACCCAGTGACGCTCAGGGGTTCCTCCAGGTTTTGTACTCAAGTTTCACTCCTGGTGGTGCTTAAGGTACCATATGGAACCCCAGGAGGGAACACCAGGGAGGGAATCCAGGTTCACCATGTGCAAGGCAAGCACCTTACTTACTGTACTATCTCTCCACCCAGGTACTTAGTAGTTTATAGCAAAATACAGAGTTCTAATTAATGTGCATACACACTGTCTTTCATCAGGACATTAGAAATCTCCTTGAACTACTGGTTGTTCCCTATTAGGCATGAGAGTATGATGGTACAACCCACCATGCTCTCATGCTCACCATGCTCTACATTCTTTAGTAGACAGACATGGGATTATGATCATCTGGGGAGCAGTTTCCCATCAGTGTTCAGGGACTCTGAGCCCAGAAAATGTGACTGATTGTTCAGTGCTCAGTCTGAAACACAGAACTGCTCAGATCACTGTTGTGGGTGTCTTCAAGGACTAACGTATTGGGGTGGAGGAGTGTGGTTCTATAGATTAGGACTGATTGTGCTCCATGCTTAATTCTTCTGCCCTCCCCGCATTTGAACTGTCCTTGGGCCTATGCTGGTCATCTTATTAAATGCTACATAATTTTTTCATTGTGGAAAGTCTGATGGAGCTGAGCAGTCCAAAGATGGACCTGATCTCCTGGCAGACTCGCAGGTGGTGAGTATTTGCAGGGTGGAACTACTGACTGCTGAGTTTTCATTCCAGTTTTCCTTGCTTATCAATATAAAAGCCATTTGTCTGGGTGAGTGTGTCAAAGCCTATCCAGGCCTAACTTAACAGCAGAAAATATGGCTCTTTCACCAACCTGAGAACTTTTCCTTGCCTGAACCGATTCTTGCCACAGGACGCAGAAATTATTCATTCAGGCTCAGTGATCTCCCTTGAGATGTTCTGCCAGGAAGCTACAAGGGCTGGTACAGATCGTGGCCAGATTGAGAACATCTCCCTGACAAGTTTCTCAAGTCTCTGGAGGCAATAAGGAGGGAAGAAGAGTCCACCCAGTCTTAATCTGCCTGGGGAAATTTTTCTTATGTTCCCCAATTCACCAAGCAAGAGATGAAAATGTTGTCCTTTTTGGGAAGCCCACCCTATACCTTGGTTCCTCTGGTCTAGGCACCTGCCACGTCCCCTCTGCCAGCAATCCCTTCCTCACTTGGTCATCCAGCGCACTTTCTTTTTTTTTTTTTAATTTTTTTATTATACCACCATGAAACATACAATTACAAAGGTGTTCATAATTGGTTCTTGGTAATACAGTATTCCAGCACCCATCCCTCCACCAGTGCCCCATTTCCACCACCAATGTACCCCTCCCTCCCGTCCCCCCACCCGCCTTAATAGCAGGTACCCCAGTTTCCTCTCTTTCTCTCTCTATCTCTCTCTCTGTCTCTGCATCTGTCTCCCTCTTATTTTACACATTGTGGCTAGCCCTGCAGATATTTAGAGTTTATCACTTAAGTCTCTTTGTGTATATTCAGTGGTGAGTTTTAATCTGCCATTACCATTTCCCATATATATTAAAACACTGGTATCTATTTATATCCTATTAATGAATGCAGTCATTCTATATCTGTCCTTTTCCTTCTGACTAATTTCACTCAGCATGATAGACTCCATGCCCATCCATTTGCAGGTAAATTTCATAATTTCATCCTTTCTGACAGCCGCATAGTATTCCATAGTGTAGATGAACCACAGTTTCTTTAGCCAGTCCTCTCTGTTCTCCGGCATTTAGGTTGTTTCCAGATTCTAGCTATAGTGAATAGCGCAGAGATGAATAAAGAAGTACAGATAGTGTTTCTGCTATGTGTTTTTCGGTCTCTAGGGTATATTCCCAGGAGTGCTATTGCTGGATCAAATGGGAGCTCAATATCTAGTTTTCGGAGGAATGCCCATATTGTTTTCCAAAAAGGGCTGGACCAGTCGGCACTCCCACCAGCAGTGGATGAGAGTCCCTTTTTTCCCCCACATCCACACCAGCACCGGTTGTTCTTGCTGTTTTGGATGTGTGCCAGTCTCTGTGGGGTGAGATGGTACCTCATTGTTGTTTTGATTTGCATCTCCCTGATGATTAAAGATGAAGAGCACTTTTTCATATGCCTTTTGGCCATTCGAATTTCTTCTTTTTGGAAGCTTCTGTTCATTTCTTCTCCCCATTTTTTGATGGGGTTGGCTGTTTTATTCTTGTGGAGTGCTACCAGTGCCTGATATATCCTGGATATTAGCCCCTTGTCAGATGGGTATTGGGTGAATATCTTTTCCCACTCTGTGGATTGTCTTTGTATCTTGGTCATCGTTTCTTTTGAGGTGCAGAAGCTTTTCAATTTTATATAATCCCATTTGTTTATCATCGCTTCCATTTGCTTGGTCCGTGGTGTGTCATCTTTAAAGATACTTTTCGTTTCGATGTCGTAGAGCGTTTCTCCTATGTTTTCTTCGATGTACCTTATAGATTCATGTCTGATATCAAGATCTAGAATCCATTTTGATCTGACTTTTGTGCATGGCGTTGGAAGGAGGTCTAAGTTCATTTTTTTACACGTAGCTGCCCAGTTTTCCCAGCACCATTTGTTGAAGAGGCTTTCTTTG
The DNA here is from genome assembly GCA_021461705.1 of Cryptotis parvus. Classification (NCBI taxonomy): domain Eukaryota; kingdom Metazoa; phylum Chordata; class Mammalia; order Eulipotyphla; family Soricidae; genus Cryptotis; species Cryptotis parvus. The sequence goes on from JAJIBD010000355.1 coordinate 83,869, forward strand.
CTCCACTTAATATTTTTTGCTCCTTTATCGAAGATTAAGTGGTTGTATATTTGTGAGTGCGTTTCAGGATACTCAGTTCTATTCCATAGGTCTACGGGTCTGTCTCTATACCAATACCACACTGTCTTAATTACAACTGCTCTGTAGTAGAGCTTGAGGTTGGGGAAAGTGATACCTCCCCTCTTCTTTTTCCCAAGGATTGCTTTAGCTATTCGTGGGGTTTTATTATTCCATACAAATTTCAGGAGCGTTTGTTCAATTTCTTTGAAGAACATCATGGGTATCTTTATAGGGACCCAGCGCACACTTTCAAGGAACAAGGACAAGAACTCTTTGTTTTAACCCAGAGACACAGAGCAATAGAAAACCTACTTGGGACTCTGGACTTACTCTTCTAAATAACTGCATTATCCCTCACTGTCGGGGAGGAAGGGGGGACAGGCATTCTTTACCCCCTCTCCAGCCTGGGAGGTCTTGCAGGATTTGCTTGGGGACGTCAAATGAGAACAGACAGAATATAATATGAGCAAAGGTTTTAGACTGACCAGATCTTTTGTCCTTCTGCCATGTCATGAGAGGAGCAAACCAAGGCTCAAGGAGAAGGTATACCGGGGCCTGAACCATTTCCAGTGAAAGCTCTTGGGGCCCACAGACCTGGAAATACAAATAAAGCGGTTATTGTTTCAAACTCTTGAGTTCAGGAAATGTTGCTAGATAGTATTTGTGGCTAACTGATACAACCAATCAAATTTTTCTGAGTCCAGTTAAGCTTGTTCTCTGCAGTTTTATTTAAGAATCAAAGAGACCGTGGAGTCAAAAGGCACCAAAAGAAGAAACAAAGAGCCTTTCACTTATTCTCAGCTCTTCTTTGGTGACGTCCCCGCATGAATCTTAACAGGCAAGACTTTTCCATGGATGAGGTGCTTGTTCATAGAGAGAAGCAATTCTGTGGCTTCCCTTCATCCATGTCCTGACTTTCCTTTTCTGTCTGACTGATTTGCAGCCCCCAAGAATTGAAGGTGAACCAGTACTTGGACAACATAGGTTTGAACTCTGTGGGTCCACTTAGCTACATATTTTCTTATAAGCAGATGATGTAAACCTTCAGCTTCAATAAATTCCATGCAATACTCTACATGCTCTTTCTTATGATTTCCTTAGTAAACATTTGTCTTCTCCACCTTATTAAAAGATTACAGTATACATAATATATACATAATATACATAGCCTACAAAATAGATATGAATTGATTGTAAAAGTCTTGTCATCAACAGAAAGCTATTAGTAGTCAAGTTTGTGGGAGTTAAAAAAATCATATTTGAATTTTTTGGCTACATGGGAGTGGAGTCAGAGCTCTTAATCCCTGCATTGTTTAAGGATCAAGTAATGAGTAACTGGTGTCTCCTGTTGATGGTCATCAGCCCTTTAGCCAGACCCATGAGGACAGATACCACATAAGGTAAGAGTAAGTTGGCCATGTGTTAAGCATCCTCACATAAATTGAGAGAACATAGGTGTAGCTGGAGAAAGAAATGCTCACAGAGGTTTAAGAGAAGGTGTCAAATTCAAGTAAAGCAGAATCTTGATCTCAGTTGTTTTCTACTCTTGCTTGCATTGGCTGTTCAAATGATGAAGACCAGAGGAAAATTTTAGTCATATGAACTAAAGTCCTCCATCGCTTATTCTCTATGACTGTCTCTTTGCCTCTCTCTCTCTGTCTCTCTCTCACCACACACACACACACACACACACACACACAATCTTTTCTGTCTCCTAAACTGGAGTCTCTCCAGACCTTCTCAATGGCATGACTTTATTAACCTTGATGCAATTTGCACTCCCATACCAGGCTCTGTACCTCAACTATTTCTGACTGGGTTACATAATCTACTCCTCACTCCCCAAACTCTTTAACACAAAAATTCTCCGAATATAAACAGGAAGAACTCTGTCTAGAAATCAAAACATTCCACCAAATAGTGCCCCTTTGTTTAATCTTAATTTGTCTTTTTTTATTAAAGCACCTTGATTTACAAAGTTATTCATAGCTGAATTTTAGACACACAATGTTATAGCACTGATCCCATCAGCAGTGTCAACTTCCTTCTACCAGTGTTCCTAGGTTCCCTCCATATTCCAACCTCCACCCGCCTCCAGCCTGCCATGTTGCCAGGCACCTTGTAATTCAGGTGATAAAGTTTGATCTCTTAATTTCAGTGTTTTTGACTCTTATTTGGATATTTGGCTCTATCATTCCTTAACATCACTTTTGTACCTGTCTCCCCTGACCTGGTCCCTGTTGCTCCTCGTCTGTCACTTCCTTCCCTCCCTCTTCACACTTTCTTCTCTTCACCTCTTCTCTTCCCTATACTCTGAGGCAAAGTTGATCTGAACATCTCCCCTTAAAATACTGTATTCCCTCATTGGGTTATTCTAAGTACCACATCTAAGTGATATCATCCTATATTTATCATGGAGTACTACACAGCTGTAAGAAATGATGAAATCACATGATTCTCAGCAACATGGATGGAAGTGGGAGACATTGTGTTCAATGAAGCAAGCCAGAAGAAAGATAGACACAGAATGATATCTCTTAATTTATCTTCAGAGTCCTACCCTAGTCAGCAAGATTCTCGGTACTGTCTTCTCTATGATATATTTTTCAGGAGTGCACTTGTGGTACCACACTGGTGGTACTCAAGGGTTACTCCCAGCTTTGTGCTCAAGGAAGTATGTAGTTCTGAGGATGGAACCGGCCTCCAGCCCATTGATCTATCTCTCCATCCCTCTATAATAAAATCTTAATTTTGCATTTTGCCCTGTTTTGGCTCCTTCCACCTAAAACATAAGCAAAGTTGTGCTTTCTTCCTTCAAAGGCATTTTGCCCTTCCTTAAAGTCCCCTTAATCCAGAAATGATTTCAACAAGAAAAGTCACCAATTAGCTTGTCCCCATTCAGAATTAAATTATGAATTCTGCTCATGCTGCTTGATTTCAAGTTCCTCAATGGTCCACAACTTCACAGTTTGATTAATGTCCTCATCCATGAAGTTCTGTGTTTATTCTCTACACCGAAACCCAAAGGAATAAAGATGGTGATTTTCTTTAAAATCATAAGGAAAATTTGGGATGTTAAATAATTGTGGTGATACTCACTTCTAAAAAGCACAGGTCTGTATCACCTTTTTGGGGGAGGGGTTGCTTTATGCTCAGAACAAATCCTAGTGTGCAGATGTGCTGAAAGAGGAAGAATGGAGACAGGTAAATTAGACTCTGAAATAGGCCAGGGTTAGTCCTGCTCCAGGCCCTGACAATGCAAGTGTATTGTGTGGACCTGATGCGTGACAGCCTGTTCAGGTCACCTGTTAAAGGAGGCAAAGCAAGTTGCATCATCTTGTATCCTGTGAACCACCTGTCCCAACACACTCTTCCAAGGCCTTTGTCATCTCCCTGTGGGCGGGCTGCCCACATCCCCTGTGCAGAAATTCCATGCAAGGTTCTTTTATTGCAGAGTTTTTCCTCTATTTTACCAAAACTCCTTCCTAACACCTGTTTTAACTACAACACACTGCTCAGAACGTGACTGGCTGTAGCACTGATTCTGGAGAGTAAACAAATTATTTATATAATCCTAAAAGGAAGAGGACTATGATGGTGGAATTCATCCCTTCTTTTACATGTATGGCATCTGAGGCCTCACGAGCTCTTAACCTCGGAGGGGCCGAAGAGATCTTACAGTTGGCAGGGCACTTGACTTGGACACGGCCTACTGGGTTCCAATCCCGGGCACCCCATATGATCCCCTGAGCACTTCCAGGAGTAATTCCTGAGTGCAGAGCCAGGAGGAACCCCCGAACATAGCTGGATATGACCTCCCAAAACAGAAAGTGTTCTTAACTAGGGATCAGAGGCAGCTGAGCGGCACCTTCCCCCCATGCTAAGTTTGCCAGCAGCAGTGAGTTCCTGGCCCCAAACTTCACTGTGTGTTGCCCAGCAAACCCTTCAAATGTGCACGACCTCCATTCATTACAGCAGCAAACAGAAAGAGCAAAAGTGAAGGGAATGGTAGGGGTGATGGAAGGCATCAAATAAAACCAGACTTGATTTGAACCTAGGAAACCTGGCTCTGAAATTTGTGTCTTTCCATAGCCTTATTTAATTATTTATTTATTTTTAAATTTTTTTATTTTTATAATTACAAAGATATACAATTAAAAAGTTCATATTTGGGTTTTGGTCATACAGTGTTCCAGCACCCGTACCGCCACCAGTGCCCATCTCCCACCACCAACGCCCCGGTTCCCTCCCCTCCCCAGCCCTCCTCCATGGCAGGTTCTTTATTTCTTTCCCTTTCTCTCTCTTTCACTTTTCCTTCCCTTGCAGACTATGGATTACAGAACATACATTAAAGGGTTGTCATGTGTATCTTTTTGCCTCTATTTAATGCTCAGTTCTAGGTTGGCATCAGTACCCTCGACAATTGTTAGCACACTGTTCCATTTTCTGTCTTACCTAGCCTCTGACTCCCACATGTTTGTGATAATTTCCACCTTTGACAAGACCTCCTGATATATGTTTCACTTGACCTTGGATATTGGTATCATAATATGTACATATATATTTATGTTATGCAAATAAATGCAGTCATTCTGTATCTTTCTCTCTCCTTCTGGCTAATTTCACTCAACATAATCTTCTCCATGTCCATCCATTTATAGGCAAATTTTATAACTTCATTTTCCTAACAGCTGCATAGTATTCCATTGTGTAGATGTACCAAAGCTTCTTTATCCAGTCATCGATTTTAGGGCACTCTGGTTGCTTCCAGATTCTGGCTATTGTGAATAATGCTGCTATGAACATAAAAGTAGGGATGGTGTTTCCGTTGCATATTTTTAGTTTCCCAGAGTAGATCCCCAGAAGTGGTATGGCTGGGTCAAATGGGAGTTCAATTTCTAGTCTTTGGAGGAATGTCCATATTGTTTTCCAGAAAGGCTGTACCAGCCGGTATTCCCACCAACAATGGATGAGTGTCCCCTTTTCCCACATCCATGCCAGCACTTGTTGTTCTTGCTCTTTTGAATATGTGCCAGTCTCTGTGGTGTAAAGTGGTATCTCATTGTTGTTTTGATTTGCATCTCTCTGATGATTAGTGATGATGAACATTTTTTCATAAGTTTTTTGGACATTCGAATTTCTTCTTTGCTGAAGTTTCTGTTCATTTCTTCTCCCCATTTTTTTGATGGGGTTGTTTGTTTTCTTCTTGTAAAGTTCTACCAGTGCCTGATATATCCTGGATATTAATCCCTTATCGTATGGGTATTGAGTAAATATTCTTTCCCATTCTGTGGAATGCTTTTGTATCTTAGTCACTGTTTCTTTTGAGGTGCAGAAGCTTTTTAGTTTCATGTAGTCCCATATGTTTATCTTTTCTTCTAGTTGCTTTGTTAGTGATGTTTCACCTTTGAAGATGCCATTAGCTTCAATGTCATTCAGGGTTTCTCCTATATTTTCTTCAGTGTACTTTTATGGATTCAAGTCTGATATTGAGATCTTTAGTCCATTTTGATCTGATTTTTTGTGCATGTGTTAGAGGTCCAAATTCATTTTTTTTACATGTCGCTGCCCAGTTTTCCCAACACCGCTTATTGAAGAGGCTTTCCTTACTTCATGTTGGCCTCTTTGCACCTTTATCAAAGATTAAATGATCATGTGTTTGAGGTTGGGTGTCAGGATACTCAATTCTATTCCATAGGTCCACAGGTCTGTTTTTATTCCAATACCATGCTGTTTTAATTACTACTGCCTTGTAGTACAGTTTGAAGTTGGGAAAGGTGATGCCTCCCATCTTCTTTTTCCCGAGAATTGCTTTAGCTATCCTTGGGTGTTTATTTTTCCATACAAATTTCAGGAGCGTTTGGTCAATTTCTTTGAAAAAATGTCATGGTTATCCTTATAGGGACTGCATTGAATCTGTACAGAGCTCTAGGGAGTATTACCATTTTGACAATGTTGATTCTCCCCATCCATGAGCAGGGAATATGTTTCCATTTCCTTGTGTCCTCTTTTATCTCTTGGAGCAGTGTCTTGTAGTTTTCTTTGTACAGGTCCTTTATCCACTTGGTTAAGTTGATTCCTAGGTATTTGATTTTCTGTGGCACAATTGTGAATGGAATTGTTTCCTTAATATCCCTTTCTTCTCTTTCGTTATTTGTATATAGGAAAGCCACTGACTTTTGTGTGTTGATTTTGTATCCTGCCACTCTACTATACGCATGTGTATGACTGCTTCTTGGTGACCACCTCAGGAAAGTAGGTAGAGAATGTAGCTCAGAAATTAAAGGACTTTTAGGTAATAACAAAGCCATCCTTTTTAGGTAAGAACATTTCCAAAACCCTGGAAATTCTGAGCCTGGCACTTGTACATGTTCAAATAATATCTATTGAATAAACAAATGAGCACCTTCATACCATTCACCTTCTCCATCACTGGGCAGAATCCTGTCCCATAGATTCTTTAGGAAGGAAGGAAGGGGTAGGGAAGGGAAGAGGAGGGAGGGGAACAAAGGGAAGGGAAGGGAAGGGAAGGGAAGGGAAGGGAAGGGAAGGGAAGGGAAGGGAAGGGAAGAAGAGGAAGGGCAATGAAGGGGAGAAAGATAATTGATTTGCTAATATAAATGTATATTACTATAAGAGGCCTAGAGAATATGTCTTTTCTAGCCAGTATTTTCTAGCCACTTCATTAATAGGAATACAAATGCATTGTGTAAAAGTACAACTCAGAGTAAAATGACAGCCTCGTCTATATTTCTCTGACTTTAGCCTTCTCTGGAGTTCACCACCTTCATCTAAGTTTGAAATATTTCATCTTCACTAATTCATGATAATATACTTAATCTAATTTTTCGGTCCCTTTGGGGTAATCAATTCATAGTTTGCTCCCATCCTTCTCATTTCCTTCCCTCCAAGAGAAGTTTCAGAAAGAAAAAAAAAAAGCAGTCTTTCTATAAAACCAACAATATTTCTGAAGAAAATTAATTCTAGCTATTGTCATGTTACTCCTGGTACTGGTGTCTGGGTGGAGACAGGGCCAGTCTTGTGTGGTCAGTGTCTGGCTTCCCTGCCCAGACATACACTTGGGTCAGTCACCAAATGGGCAAACACCTATGCGCACCAGAGACCTTCTTGGCCCAAGGTTTCTGTGAGGATTCTAGTGTCTGGGATTACTTCAAGGAGAACTTGGAGGCGAATAATCCTTCCACAGAGGCTTCCAGTGCAGAACTGTTGCTCCCAGAAAGTTTCCTGGATCCCATGCTGAGCTGTAGAGCTACACAACCAGGGTAAGTTAAGTGTGAACAAAAGTCACCTGCAACCCTGTCTTGTACCCCTATTAGCCAAGGAGCAAAGAAGAGTCAAGACAAATCTATTTCTCACCTAGAGAATCAGATGAGGATTTGAGGCTCCCGTCACCTCACTGTTCTACTTGGCCCCAGCAGATGGGGGAACAAGATGGTGGTAAGGCACCCTGACTTGTCAAACCTCAACCAGAAATGACACATTTCACTCCCCCATCACTGCAGTGGTGGTTCTCTCAGTACCACCCCACCCAGTTCCCTTACAGCTGATTGGGTTTCCTGGGGTGTCTGCACACACACACACACACATACACGCGCACACACACGCATGCACACACACAGAGAGTACAAGACACTCCTAAGAAAACTACATCTTCATTAGCACCATCCAGAACTTACAACTCCGCAAGGTCCTGGAGTGAAGAGTGAGACATTGGCTACAACATAAGCCCAGGGTTGAGAACATCGCTCCTCTCATGTGCTAGTAACCTCAAGCAAATCACTTCACTTATGGTTCAAAGGGTCTACACAGTATACTCAGAAAGCATTTTGCACAAACATTTTATATGTGTGATATGCTAAGGAAATATAGTCATTGCATACATTGGAGTCTCCACTACCTATGAAGCCCCTAGACCGGTGTGATATTTGCTCCCTATCACAGGAGACATGCTGAGGATCAGGGGAGATGAAGCAGGAAGGCTTGCTGTTTCATAACCCTCTTCTAAAGTTGGCATTGCCAATGGAGCTGAGGCAGAAAGAGCCCCCGGAAAGGGAAGGCATGCAAGGAAGTCTGAAGGACATAACAGAAGGGAAAGGGAGGCTCCACCAGGGGCATGAATAAAGGACAATGAGCAGATAGGAAAGCTGGGGATCGGGGATAATAGCAAGGGAGGACATATGATGTATGTGGGTGTGCCCACAAGTCCTTTCCCTGTCCCTTCTCAGTGGGTCTGGATGCGGGTCACAGAGCTCATCCTTCTCCATGGAAGGCTGGGGAGTGACTCCCATAAGCACTTACTGCATAAGTGCACAAGTATCAGGAACTCCTGTGAGCAGAGCTGTGTCTCCATAAGAAAAAGATATGCTGTCATCCTAACCTCTTGTACCTGAATGTCATCTTTTAGGAAATAGGGTGTGTCCAGACATAGATTTTTAAAAGGTCACCTGAGGGCTGGGGTGATAGTACAGCTGATAGGGCACTTGCTTTACATGCAGCCAACCTGGATTTGAGCCCCAGAACACCACATGGTACTATGAGTACCACCAGGAGTAATCTCTAAGTATAGAACTAGAAGAAAGCCCTAAGCACTATCAAGGGTAACACATAAAGAAAGGAGAAAGAGAGAGAGAGAGAGAGAGAGAGAGAGAGAGAGAGAAGAGAGTGAGGGAGTTTGAGATAGAAAAAGAAAAGAAAATATATGGCCCAAGCGATAGTACAGTGAACAGAACACTTGCCTTGCACAAGGCCAATCCAGGTTCCATCCCTAGCATCCCATATGGTCCCCAAGCATCATCAGGAGTGATTCCCGAGTACAGGGCCAAGAGTAACCCCTGAACATTGCTGGGTATGGGGCCCCGAGAACAGAAAAGGAAAGCTCACATGGAATAAAAAATTCAGGGATCATGTGGGATGCCAGGGTAGGCCGCTTGCAAGGCAAATGCCCTACCCGTTGTGCTGTTCCTCCGGCCATGCTTACTGTAATTTTTAAATAGCAACTCTGGAAAATGAGTACAGGACTGGGCAATTTGCAAACACTATTGTATACTAGTACCCTCAATGTATTGTGAAAGCAACAAATTTGGTTCTCATCTTTATAAAACTTACTATTCAGTGAAAGAAACAGACATTAACTAAGTGTTCCTTTCCAGAGACCCAGAACACTCTATATCCATTTACCCCAGTTAGAAGGGCAGGAAAACACACACACACACACACACACACACACACACACACACACACACATAGAATACTGTGTCACTTTAGTCACTTTATTATCCCTAGACCCTTGCATAGTGTGCTAAAAAATCAGAGCTTAATGAAACATACATTACATAAAGCTCTCTGTCCTGCCTCTTGCCCAGTGATATTGCCCCCAATTTTGCTCTGGGTCACACCCAGCGATGCTCAGGGGTTACTCCTGGTTCTGCACTCAGGAATTACTACTGGCAGTGCTCAGGGGACTGTATGGGATGCTGGGGATCGAACCTGGGTTAGCCTTTCGCAAGGCAAACACCCTCTCTGCTGGACTATCGCTCAGGTCTGCAAGGTTAACTCTTAAGACAGGATTTATTGAGAAAGAAATACCAATATTACAATGCACATAGATAAAAATGGTAAAATTTTTTCTTTCAGATTTCAATCATGACATGATTTGAACCTTTATTACAACTGTTCAAAAATACTTTTCTTCAAACTATCAGGTCTTCAAAGATTCTTACCTGCAAAGATTCTTAACCTCTGAGCTTCAAGAATTCTACTTAGATATTTGGAGAAGAGAAGAGCTATTTGATATTTAGAGTCCCTGAATTTGTGAATTATCAAATGAATAAACAAAAGCCAGCTCCAGGTGGCATTAGCTCTTTGCTTTTTGCAAAGTAGAAAGGATTCTGAATTATTTAAGCAGACTTTAAACGCCCAGGATTTATCACTAAGCAGGAGTCCTCCTAGGGCAACCAATGAGCTCCTTCCATATGTGTTTCTGAGCCCTGGATTCTCATACACAGCCTCAGAACTGGTAGCAACTTTGCTTTTTCCCATTCAATATGCTCTATAGGAGACTAAAAAGAAGAATGCTGGGCCTTGGCTTCAGGTTTATAGATGTGTGCTATTGTGAAATCTCTCCATATTTTTTCAGTCCTAGCATGAGGCTACACCAAATAGGAGTATCACTTGTATCACTTGTGTCACTTGTCTTCCCATTGTTTATGAATTTGCTCAAGCATGCACCAGTAACATCTCCATATGTCCTGTTACATGCTAGTGTAGCCCAAGGGCATCTGCTCGCTCCAGGAACATGAAGAGCCTCAATCCATTCCTTCAGGTCATGGGAATGAGGTCTATAATTGTTACTGGGTTTTGGCATATCAAATACAACATGGGTGGCTTGCCAGGCTCTGCTCTGAGGGTGGGATGCTCTTTTAGTAGCCTCTCATATCAAGCATTTATTGATGAACCAAGTTGGGGAAAGATGGGCCTTTCTCCTGGGTGGAGCTCTGACGAGCTGTGGAGTTCAGATGTTGAAAATGGTGGCCCTTATGGTTTGGGGGTTCCTCTGGCTGCTAGTGAGGCTCTGCTGGAATGGTGGGCCAAGGCTAGAACCCACCTTCCCTCCTGGGCACCTCATGATCAGCTGGGCACAGGGAGAGCTGGTAGCATCGCTGCCCCCATATATCTGAGACTCCAGGTACTCCAAATAGGAGTATTCTACTAAATCCCCAGAAGACAGAACAAACTCTACAAAGAGATAAACCTAGGCAGCAGGCAGGAAGAATAAGTGAGATCATCCAACTACATAACCGCAGTTTGGGAATATTTCCAAGTTCTTGGTTAACCAAAGGATGATTTGCTTCCACTGATAAGCATTTCTTTGGTAAGAGTCTGCTGAGGAGAGCTTGAAAGAAAATATCATGGTAAGGCGTTTGCCTTGCATGCAAACGAACTGGGTTCAATCCAAAGCACAACATGTGACTCCTTAAACCATGTCAGGACTGATCACTGAGCACAGAGCCAGGAGTGATCCCAGAGCATGGCAGTGTGGACCAAAACAAAACAGTGCAAGCTTACTGAGGTAATTCACAGAGTAGCCAGCACCCTCAGAAGAGCAAGTGACCTAGTTAGCTTACTTGGTCCATCTGGCCTGGCAGATGCCAAATGACTAGCAGGGGAATCCTGAACCCAACTGTTAGGGAATCTTACAGCATCTGGAACATCTAAATTTGTTCTTGACTTACCTTCCATCTCTGCAGTGATCAAGGATTTTATCTCCTCGGTACTTTGATGGCTATGTCTATCAATGCCTAGTTGCATATTGGATATTCATTGTAATTACTCTTCTTTCAATGAATTTATTTAGCATGAATGCTGATACTATGTATTCAATATTTTTCTAAGCCTTACCTTAAGCATTCAGAATTAATTTATCTAACTTTAAGGTAAAATAATGATTACTCAAATTTGTTGCATCATTAAGTCTCTTTGAGAAATCCCCTTCTATGGCAGGTTCTAGCCCTGGCCCGCCACCCCAGCAGAGCCTCACAACAAGCCAGACGACCCCCTACTCCATGAGGGCCTCCCTTTTCTACATCTGGACTTCCCCTTGTCAGAACTCCACCCAGAAGGCCAGCCTATCACAGCCCAGCTCATCAAGATCCACCCTGCAGCAGTCTTTTTTTTTAACCCGGCCCAGGTATGCTGATCTAGAGACTCATAGACATGGGGCAGAGCTGCTACTGGCTCTCTCTGTGCCCAGCCGCTCATGAGGTGCCCAGGGAGGGATGGCAGGTTCCTAGCCCTGGTCCACCACCCCAGCAGAGCCTCACAACAAGCCAGATGACCCCCACACCATGAGGGCCTCCCTTTTCCACATCCGACTTCCCCCTCATCAGAACTCCACCCAGCAGACCAGCCTATCACAGTCGGCTTGCGAAGCCACATGGTTTATCAATAAATGCTGGATTTTGAGATGACTACAAGAGTATGCTACCCACACGGCAAAGCCTGGCAAGCTACCCGTGTCGTATTTGATATGCCAAATACCATAACAATTATAGACCTCATTCCCATGACCTGATGAAATGGTTTGAGGCTCTTTATGTTCCTGGAGCAAGCAGGTGCCCTTGGTCTCTACTAGCATGAGACAGGTCATATGGAGATATTACTGGTGCCCGCTCGAGCAAATCAATGATGAACAGGAAGACAGTGATACAGTGAGAAATCCCCTTATTGTTATTTATGAACTCTGTAAGAAATTTTCAAATGTGTGTATTCATAAGCTTTCTCCAACATCCCTGGTCCTGAGCTATACATCACTGCTGCCTTTCCAAAGAGATTTGTCTAATCAATACCCCAGTGTCCTTATCTTTAAAGATGTCACCTTGTGCTTGCTGCTGTTAGCCCATCACTACACATAAAGATTTCTGAGCTGCTTCTGTGGCAGTGAAATGTACCCTTTCACTGACCATATTCATTTCAATGGCCATCCAGAATGGGAAACATCAGTATTATTGTACTAAACCATAAAATATTCTCTTGGTTGCTTAACACACCTTATCACAACTAAATTCTATTTTAAGGTAAACATTAGATTCAAATTTCTTTGTAGAAAATGATCTTTTAAGTTCTGTGGATTCAAATAGTGTATTTAGTATGTCACGTCAAGTAACTTGATGATAAGTGAAAAATGAAAAACAGTGCAGATATCTGTCATATATCAAAGAGATATTGGATTTTGCATACACATAGCTCATCATTTTTCTGATGCAAATCAGAATGGGGAGAGACAAAACACCAATGCATTTTGGGAATTTTAAAGACCCCAAACGGTAAATTATTGTAGTAATGACACTCTTGAACTTGACCTTAAAAGATTTCAACAGTAGAAGATTTATATTGAATAGGGTCAAACTATAAACTTAATTTATGAAGGGTCTAGGAATATGAACCCAAGGCAGCAGTGATAAACATATATAATTTTAAGTTAGACAACTCATTTTATTCATTTTATTAATTCCATTTCAAGTTTTGACATTTGATTCACCCTTTTAGTGTTTAATTCCAAAAGCCCAAAGGTAAATCCTTAGAATCTACTGACTTAGTTCTTACTTTATAGTGTAAGTCTACCTGTGCTCAAGTGTGCACCTGTTTGGGCATGTGTGTTTATGTGTGTGTGTGAAGCACAACTTAAAATAAGGAAGTGACTAGTTTATAGCCAAGTATAAGGCTCTTATTAACGTGCTTTCTTGCCTTGTATCACCGAGACAGTGTGAATCTTTTTCAGCTATTGGTTGTCTCACTCTCTTGCCTCACAGTATGACACATAAGCTCAATCATGCTCATTTCCGTCAGACATTCTTTGTCCTATTAGAACATACATGAATGATGACCTTACAAAAATTATAAAAATTCGTCATCATTTGTTTATTGCTAAAAGGGTACTTAACCACTATCACCATGACCTGTATCCATTAGTAGCTTTGCAGGTGCTTAAAAGTATTTGTAACATGACCTGATTTTTTAATGCTGCTGAGTTTTTGGTATAAGGCCATATGAAAGGTGTTTCTTTGTTCTTCTTCTCCACTCTTTTTGGGATTCACATACAACTTTGTACATTTTTCAAAAAAAAAATTAAGATGTCTTCATAGTAAGCCATTGCTACATGTCCTTTAGGTATACTACAGAAAATAAAATAAAAAATGGAATCTTTTCAATGACATTGAATTCTTATGACTTCACTTGCTTTGGAAATGCAGGTTCACTGATATGGAAGAAATAAAACAAATCCAGTGGAAAGTTGTTGCTAAATTCATCACATGTGTCAAAGTAGTCACTCTCCTGTATTCTCCAGATACCAGGCAACTTTCCCTTCTAGGAGGTTACTAAAAACTCCATATGGGATCAATTCCATGTCCAGGCATGCAGGAAAGAATCAAACATTTGGCCAAGAGCTCTTTGGGAAAACAGTCCCATGAACAAAATGGCAAATCAGGCAAGTCTTTAAAGAGCATTTAATGATGAGGTCTCACTAAGGCACAAAAAGAAATATGGTGCTCACCTGATGTGAGCATACAAGCTCATCAGTAGCTGGGGATTAAGTTTGCAGATCTACAGAGCTTAACTCTCTTCAAAATCATATGCAGGGCTTGCAAAAGAGCTGCATAACTGTCATCACAAGATTTTAGTGTATAGATACATGTTAACCACAGTTGGCACTTGGTGAAAATACCTTACAGCCTAAAGGATGCTTTAGCCTGGATTCAGTAGTAAAGTTAGTGGTCAGCCTAGAAAGCTCTGTGGATATTCTTTAGAATACTACCAAGTACCACCCTCTTTACTCTACTCCCAACTCCCAGAAAACCATTCTGAGCCAAGGAAGTTGAGTCTAAAGTTCTTTAAAAAATGGACATCATTATAGAATACCAAACATCCACAGAGCTGATTTGACTTTCTCACCTCTGTATGAGTTTACTGGGGCTGCTATAGCAAATACCCCCACTTTGGTGGATTGAACAAGAATGTATTGTCTCACAGGTCTGAAGGCCAAAAAAACACAATTGTGTCCTGTAGGACCTTTCTATTGGTGAGTAGATTGCCTCTGTTTACACCTGGTCTTCCCTCTGTACATGTCTAGGCACTAATCTGATCTTCCTCTCAAACGGTCAGGGTCATATGGGATTACGATCACCCTAATGTCCTCATTTAACTAATGACCTCTATAAGCATACTGTCCCAAAATAAAGCTCTATTCTTAGGTGCCAGGAATTAGACATGAACACCCAAATTGCAGAGGGGTCAGCGAAGATACACAACCCATAACATGTTTCTATAGGTATTTTGGCCAGCAAGCACACATTTTAGTCACTTTGTTTCTGGTTTTCTCCAGAAAAGAGCATGACAAACAGATTAAGGACTCGATTTAGGGACTCAAATTCATGTCTATATTTCTTTGTCAATTCCCTAAATCCATTGAGTATACTATTGTATTAACACTGGAGTTAGAAAGGTATAGTAGAAAGTGGCTAAGTAGGAGATCTGAGACCTGGATGGGTGAACTGGCTGACTAGTGGAACCTTGTAAAATGGGAACCATTCCCAAAGTGATACAGTTACAACAAAGTGATGATGATAATGATGATGATGATGATGATGATAATAATAATAATAATAATAATAGCAATAATAATAATAATACCCATACGAGCTGAACTACGAGGCCAGGATATTTATCAGCACTTGCCTTCAGTTTACTGCATAAGGCAAAATGATTCTACCGGAAGGTGAGCAACACAGGAGTCTGGTTTTTCCACGTGCAACCACAGTAAGGAGGAAAATTCTCTGCTGGCCCTTTAAGAATGGATGGACATTTTTTGCATTAGAAGCATTTCTAATAAGGCCTGTAGGACCATTCGTTCCCCTTCATCTGCTCAAATTAGGGGTGTTACTTAATTTAAACTCTTATTTGGAAGTCAAAAGCGTTTTTAAATCTCCAGAGATATGTAATCTAGGAATTTCCCAAAATTATAAATTATACACTTTTATTCCCGATCTGTCAACTTTTCTTTTTCTGTATAAACCTCTGAAAAAGAGTTTTAGAACAGTAAAGATTAATACTCTAAGGTAGGAGGAAAATTTTGTTTTGAAAAGGGAAACTTCCATTTATCTGAGAACTTCCAAAACCTACTCCAACAACTCGGAAATGTGTATTGCACTCTTACTAACTAAAGGAACCACACTGCACGTCACAACTCCAGGATGTCCTTATGCTGTAATTAGAAGCCTGAGCCTTTACCCTAACCCCAACACCCTGTTTACCAACGCCTACCCCAATTGCTGACCTCTGACAACAATTCTCTTAGGTTGATACGGAGAAATTGTGTGTGTGCGTGTGTGTGTTTTCTAGGTTTCACCACGTAAGACACATTATTCCGTATCTGACCTGACTTTCTCTTATTTCACTTAACATAATGCCTTCAAGGTCCATCTAGGTTATCACAAATAGCAAGATGTCCTTCTTTTCTCTGGACAAAAATATTTCTCTCAGTATGCTGGTAAGGGAGTTTGTCTTTTACTGGGAGTGGGAGGTGGCGAGGTACACTTGGCAGTGCTCAGGGGCTCTAGCTGGCTCCTAGCTAGGGAGTGACTTCTGGTGGTGCTCAGGCAACCATATGTGGTGCCAGGGACTTGAGCCAGAGAAGCAGCCACCACAGGCACGCCACAAGGCAAGTGCTTTCTCCCCGGCACTGTCTCTGGCGACCGGCCACATCTCTTCTCATTCATCTGTCATTGAACCCTTAGATTATTTCTACATCTTGACTTGTTTAGCCAATGCTGCAACGGGCACTGAGCTTCAAGTATCTTTTTTGGGTCCGTGTTTTATTTTCTTCGGATAGATACACAGGAGAAATTCTCTGAATTATGAGGTCTAACAGTGAAATGGCAAACCGGCCACAGCCTCTCCACGGCAGTCGCTCTGAATGCAAGCTGACCCACAACGACAAAGCCCAAGGGAGCAGTTAGCACACCGGCTGAGAGCACCGTCCTGTCTATGATTTTTAGTGACCTGTGCCATGTGGTCTCTTGATTTCCAGAGCCGCTCGCTGGAGCCGGGAGATCTCGCTACTGCCCTGCCCGAATCTCCCGGTAGATGGCGCACCACGCTACCGACTCAGCGCAGCGAGGCGGGAGCAACTAGACTGGCGAGGGTTTTGATTCATAAAAACATAAATCCTACTTGATGAACAATAATAATAAGGGAAATTGACTACCGGGCACCATAGAGATGAATTTTTTAAAGCCTTGGAATCGAGTTATTTGAGATTATTTAATTTAATTTACTAAATTTGAATAACTGCTCGATGTAATGATGCATGGCAGGGCATTTAGGTTTTATAGCTTCTAAATGCTTCTCTTTAGGGTGATTGCACTCAGTTGCGTGGTCGCCTGAGAACTCGGTCCCCCATCTCCAAGCTGTGTAAACAAATTGAAGAGAGAATAATTACACAATGGCAAGGGAGAGCTCTATTGAGAGTAAAGGAGAGCCCTCACTCCAAAATCTCCACCCCACACCCAGCCCACACGAATAATAGAATCATAATAATTAAAAAGAAAATACGCTGTTGACGTTGGTCTTTGAGTACTTTGGAGATCGCTAATTACGTGGCAAAGGGGTGGGCTGCAGGCAGAGTGCTCAGGCTTACTTCTGGCTCTGTGCTCAGGGATCACTCCTGGAGGGCCCAGGGGACCATAAGCAGGGCCGGGAAACCCAGCCAGGCTGTGAGGAAGACAAGCTCCTTAATCCCTGCACTATCTCTCTGCCTCCCACCCTAAACTCTATTTTTGTTTTAAGCATAGCACCAAGGGCCATAGAGGTAATACAAAGTTTAAAGCACTTGCCTGGTTTGCGGCAACTGGTTCATATTCTGACTCTGATATGGTCCCCATAGCCAGGATTGGCTCCTGAGCCGAGACAGGATGTGGCCCTTCAGCACCTCGGACTGTGGCTCGAAAATTCAAAAAATAATTTAAAAAATAAATAAATAGAACACAGCAAAGCCTAAATCCTGCGTATTCCAGGTCTTTCTTAAAGGATAATCATCCTCTTTGAATAAAAGAGACCAAAAAAAAAAAAAAACAAGATATTTAACAATATTTATATTCATATCAAAATTTTTTAATTTGAAGGAGGGACATTTCTAAATGCTTCCAATCGACTACGTTAGGGCTGTAGCATTTGGAAATTCTGCTCCTCCTCTGAGCAATGAAAGCCGTCTGCAAGCAGGTGAAAAAGTCCTTGAATAAAAACACAGCCCCGCACCCTCCTCCGGTAGCTCAGTGCGCCGCGCTCCATGTCACACACGTGCAGGTGTGTTTGCGCTCGCACAGAGGGTGCACACATGTATCCATTCACATATCTGTGAGTGTGCATACATCCACCGGGATATCTAGGCTGTCTGTACACCGCTCTCCTCTATTGTTTTCAGCATAACTGATTTTGGCACCAGCTCTTTAGCACTTTGGAAGGGCCTTCATTAGCACTGGGAGAGTATCCAAAAAGAATCCAGAAAAATCAACACATGGCTGCTCTTGTTCTCACGATAAATGACAGCTTTGGTGGCAAACAACAACAGTCAAGAAGCAAAACAAAAACCAAAACGCAACAAGAGTAGTAATAACATGAATAGAAGAAGTCAGACATCACTAGCTCAGATTTTTTAAATTTTTTAATTTATTTATTTATTCCATTTTTTGCAATCTCTTCCTTTGCCATGAAGCCTCTGGGTACTTTCACACAATTAAAAATATAAATAGTGAAAGTGTATTAACCCTAAGGAGAAAAAGAAAAATACAATCATGCAGGATTATGTCTCTAGAAACACAAACGTCCTTACTGTGTTCTTAGAATTGTGCAAAAGCATCTAAGTGCGCATTTATGAAGCCTGATGGTTATGCGAGAGCAAATACTGCCTCCGACACTATGCCAGGCAACCATGGCACCTTCCACACCAATAATCCCATCTTTGAAACCAGAGTTCTCCGAGATGAGCCTTTCTTGAGAAACAGAATCTCCTGAAGAACTCATCTGGAAACAGTTCGCTCACCCAGTAGTAGCCAGTGCCTGACACATGAGAACAACCGCACTTTATACAAATAGGTTCAAAATAATGACAATTTGAAGGAAAGAAGTGGGTAAACACTCAATGAAAGACTGTGTTTGTGTATGTGTTGGTTTGTTTGTTTCAACCATACCTATGGTGCTCAGGCTTTACTCCTAGGTCTGTGCTCAGAGATCACTCCTGGTAGTGCTGATGGGTGCTGGGGATTGACCTAGGTTGTTCACCAGCAAGGCAAGAAAAGAACTCACCAGCTCTAATATCTCTCCAATCCCAGGAAACTTTTGACTCAGATGGTTAATTCCTTCACACCGAATAGGAAAATTGAAGTGCATGGCCCTTTAAGGATAGTAGCTTGGCCGAGGAGACTAGCCCTCAAAGTAGAAAACCCCATTGGGTTTTAAGAAAGAAGTTACTGTGTTATTCACTTTTCTGTGAAGTCCTTTGCCTTCTCTTCCTTTAGTTTCCCAGATTTTGTGAGTTGTTTGGAGGGTCTTCAAATTTTTCAAGAGAAAAAAAAAAGGATTGGAAAGCAGTGGAAATTGTTTAAGGGAAGGCAGGAAGTATGCCAGGTTTCAGGCATGTCTGACAAAGGGAGTGAGCTGAGCCTGGGCTAGATCTGGCTTCATGGGGAGCTGGGTGTGATGTGGTGAAACCCAGACAGGAGTGTGTCCGAGGCGAGTGTCTGAAAGAGCCTGATCTTAAATTTAGGACACCCAAGAGTGTGGCTGTGACATGACTCAGAACTCAGGAACAGCCTGTGATCATAGATGATAGCAGAGAGGAAGCGACATGTCTCCAAATTCATTCATTCATTCCACAAATATTTATTACATGCCTCTGCTGTGACAGGCACAATGTTACATACCAGACATGCAAAGAGAAACAAGATGTTCCTCCTGGAAGCCTTTCTTTCTTAGAACGTGCCGCCATTTTTTCCCCCTGACTTCAAACTCAAGTCATTGCACAAAGTTCTCTTAACTCAGGAGACAGAGGTTAAAACTCCTTGGGAGACTGCAAGCCAAGAGGAAATTGATCCCATAACTGAGTGTGTAATGTGCCTGCCAACACATCTCACCTGTGTGACTACTCCCCGCCACTCCAAATCAATATACACTGAACGTGCACTTTTTCTGGGCCACGCAGTCACTCCGAACTGTAGCCCAAGTATCTGTTGACAACAGCTCGCGTCTTTAGAAGTGACTCCATTTCACCCAATTGCCGATAATTATGATGAATAACTCAACTCAGTCTCTTGTTTGACACAGTCATTTTACTCTCCAAGAAGGGCCAGAAAGTGATTGAAAGGTTTCCAAAAGGAGAGATTCCAAACAGAACTGAGGTCATTTCCACAGCCTATTCAAGAGCCTTTCTCCATTTCATCTCCCTCTAAGACAAGGATAAAATCAGTCTGGTGTTGGCAGGGAGACCAATGTCAACACTCCCTATATTTACTTATTTATTGGCAGTTTGGAAGGCCGCCACCATTTATGGTCCTTCATTCCCAAATAGAGGAGGTAGTAATGCTTGCCAACTGTGTCTCCACGCCACCTGACTCTCCTCTCTTGGCACAAGCCAAGAGGAGACTGGGTCCAGGACACTCATTGTTGGCCATCATATTTATAACACATTGAACACTGCCTAAAGTAATAAAAAAAAAATCCTCCAACTGGAGAAGAGAAGGAACTGCAATCTCTGCCCTGGGTTAGGCTTCAAATAAGTGAGCCTTGGACAAACAGACCCTGATTCTGTCCCTAGCTAGTCCACAAACCTGGAGCAGTCCTGGACCATACTGGCACCAATGAAGCTGAGACTGTTTCAGCTTTTTTGTTTAAGAGGCACAATGCGAGTGTGATATGAAGACCTTGGAGAAAAATTCGGGATTACATTGAAGATGATATGTATGGGGAAATTTCTCTGAGAAAAGACCAAATAAATTGGAGCTTGCTTAAATGGAGCCAAGAGGGAAGTTGAAGGTAAGTATTGGGTCTAAAACTTATAACTCTCTTTTTAAAATGAAACTAAATGATGCCAAGTGTTTGAATACAAAACTTATAATTCTGATCTAAATGTTAACAGGAGAAGGACCAAAGAGATGGGTTGAGTGTATACTTCGCATGTGAGATATCTGGGTTCCAGCTCCATTACTGCATGGTTCTCCCAAGCCACCAGGTGTTACTACCCCCACAGAGGTGGTATTAACAGCACAGAGCCAGGAGTATCCAACATTTAAAATAATAAAAATAGGAGCAGAGCAATAGTACAATGGATATGGTAGTTCACCTTGCACAAGGCCAAACTGGTTTGATCCCGGTACTGCATATTATCTGGAGTCTACCAGGATTGATCCCTGAGCACAGAGCCAGGAGTATGTCTAGAACGTATTGGAGCATGTTCTCAAAACAAAACAAACATAAAATAAGATGCTACTGAGAGAGTGAGATTGTCTTTGAATGTGAGTAAACAGTGGTTCTCAGCTCCTGGACTAACAAGTAGAACAACCCAAAATTGGAGGTAGATATGTCCTTTAGCAATGACTAGGCTCACCTCCTTGTTTGACAGTGATGAAGTTTATTTGGTGGTGGGGGAGGTGACTCTGAACTCGGAGCAGGTCCTCAGAGTTAAATAGAGTGCTAGATGCTCACCATTGGCTGACACAGCACCGGAAGGATTAGTTTAGACATTATTAGAAGCATAGACATGTCCCTAGAGGCACTCAAGTCACAAATTAAATTCTAGACACAGGTCAGTAAGTTTGTTCAATCAGGAGCACAGCACATCCCTTGCAGGAGTCAAGTGACCTCCTAAAATCTCTGTGATGGCAAAAGAAAACTCTTAGTGGAGTTCCCATTGCATTTCTTTAGGAAGCAAATCACCCTGAAAATAGGACACAGAGCAAGTCTGACCAGCCCAAGGCGTAGAAAAATGTGATTTCATTAAGTATTGAAGTGAACCTGGCAGTCAAATGCAGAGAACCTTCTAGAGGAGTGGTTCAGCTGCAGCTTTCCAGGTTGTCAGCACTGATAGGCAATTTCATGGGAAGCAGGTTGCAGACACACCGTGTAAGTTACTAAAACTCGCTTTGCCTCCACCATGGCCGTAGCATGAAATTTCCCGTTTGCTCCACAACCTCCAAACTCAAAGCAAAATTGCCACCAGCTGTGCTTTCACAGGTCTTTCTCCATTGCAAGTGAAGAGCAAAGGAGATTTTGAAGATAGTGTAGAAGAAATTTTAGGAAAATTTTCTAGACTGGGAGTATAGTCAAGGTTGGCCAAAGACACTCTCAGCCACATGATTTGTGATGTCATCCACTCCCAGAAATGATGACTGGCATAGCCCGACAGATGGACAGATGAGATGAGAATAAACAAGATAGAAGGTTTCTCTTTCTGAAAATGTACAATTAAGATAGAAATGTGGGAGCTGGATTGATAGTACAGTGGGCTGGGCATTGCTATGCATGCAGTCAACTGGGTTCAATCCCCAGTATCCCATATGGTCCTCTGAGCATTACCAGAAGTAATTCGGAGTGCAGAGCCTGGATCATCACTGGTTGTGACACAAAAAGCAACAACAAACAAAAAAAGCAACAACAACAACAACAAAAGGATAGAAATGTGATCTAAACATTTCCAGCCACATCAACATTAGCCAATGTTGCGACAAGAAGTAACATATTTTTCACAGTTAAAAAATCTACACTCCTTTCACCCAGTATGCTTTACACATACCATTCCCTCCACCATCCCCAGCCCACCATTTTCCCTCCTTCCCAGAAAGTCAGCTCCTGCTCATCCTTCCAAACCCAGCACAGATGTTCTCTTCTCAATAACCATCTCCCCAGACAGAATTAGGCACTCTTCCCTCCGTAATTCCAAATGGTAAAAGGATTCTATCTGCTACATATCTCTTTAGCACCCATTAAGTGGTATGAAAATATAAAGAGGTGGGAAAATATTAAGCATTCTGAGGTCAGAGATGAAACCTATTTTTCCAGTTTTAAATTGTCCCACGATCTGGAGTATGTTATCAAATCTGTATGATATTTATATCTATAAAATGGGACATATCAAGCTGAGATACAGCTCAATGTGGAGAGAAGCTCTTTGGGAGAGACAGTTCAATGAGGAGAGAAGCTCAAAGGGGGAGATGGCTGAATAGGGAGAGATAGTTCAATGGGGAGAGAAGTTAAATGGGGAGAGAAGCTCATTGAGGAGAAACAGCTCAATGGGGAGAGAAACTCAGTGGGGAGAGATAGCTCAATGGTGTCGGGGAGCGCCGCTGGGGTCCCCGACAGTGCCGGGAAGTGAGTTCCCTTCTATCTCCGGCCGCCTGGAAATGGATGAAGACTCAGGAACCGATGCAGTTTTAAAAAGGGCTTTACTGGGGGCGGAGCGATAGCCCAGCGGGTAGGGCATTTGCCTTGCATGCGGCCGGCCTGTGCCGCCCAGGTTCGATCCCCGGCATCCCATATGGTCCCCCGAGCACCGCCAGGAGTAATTCCTGAGTGCAGAGCCAGGAGAAACCCCTGAGCATCGCCGGTGTGACCCAAAAAGCAAAAAAAAAAAAAAAGGGCTTTACTATCATCACTTAAGGATTATAGCATGAACGGCCATGCCTCGCTTCTCTAAATCGCTTGTTGTTCCTCTATAACTCACACCACAAAATTCTATGAACTTGGTCAAACAGCTGTATATGTTCAGGGTCGTACCTTCATCACGAAGTTGATAATGTTTTGTCACTTTGAAAACAAAAGTATTGGCCCCATATCGGTCACTTTCACGTTCCATTATAATCCCCCTCCCCCTCGTCAGAACTCCACCTAGCAGACCAGCCTATCACAGTTGGCTCAAGCGACCACTTCACGGTTCATCAATAAATGCTGGATTTAGAGATGAGTATGCTACCCGCACAGCAGAGCCTGGCAAGCTATCCGTGTCGTATTTGATATGCCAAATACCGGTAACAATTATAGACTTCATTCCCATGACCTGATGGAATGGTTTGAGGCTCTTTATGTTCCTGGAGCAAGCAGGTGCCCTTGGGCTCTGCTAGCATGAGACAGGACATATGGAGATGTTACTGGTGCCCGCTCGAGCAAATCGATGATGAACGGGAAGACAGTGGTTACTATCACAGGTTCTAATATACAATCCAAGAGCAGGGAAAACCTCTGGACTCTGGGTTCCCAGCTAGGCCTCAGCCAGGTGTAGGCCAAGATGACTGCCACCACGTGTTGAGGCCCAACAGAGAATGGAGAGGATGGAGAAGCAAAACACCAAGGGAAGCCGAAATGGCAAAAAGGGGAAAAAAGAGGGAGAGAGATCACTCCTTTCTTCTTGCAGCTTATGTTATAGCTAGAAATCCGCCCAAATCTCCCCAGCCCAGCCCATTCTGGGCTGGGCTATCTAGAGATGAAAACAGGAAAATAGCCTTGTAGAAATGTTGTAACCCGGGACACCATCCGGCTGTTTACAAGGACCCAGAGCTAATTCAAAGCCTCCTAGCAGAGCTGGGAGAAACTATAAGCTAAATGTAACTTCCCCTGAAAGGAAGGATCAAATGCCCTCAGGTAATTTCTCCCAGCACCTCACCTAATGTCTTGAGCCAAGATCTGCCTGGAATTGCCTTTATAGGGTAGAGAAGGGGTTTCTGAGATGGCATGTCTCTGTACCAAAGACTAATACTAATGCCAGTGAAATATTTCTATAAGCCTTCACAAGAGTCTCGTCTACTTCACGGTAGTTTTGTATTTTAGTTGCCTTTGAGTTATCAGGGAGCCATGCTTGCTTGCTTGGAGGCAAACAGCATTTCTCTCTGGTCTAATTACTTAGAGATCCAACGTCGCCAGGCAAATATGCTGGTAAGATCTAGCTAGTCCCACGATGATTGTGGTAGCATGAGAGAATATTTATACCAGCCAGTACAGAATACATGGTCAGATAAGACTGCCACATTCAGATTACCCCCTATCTATGAAGTGACCTGCAGGAGGCAATCCAGGGCAGATGCCTAGGCTTTTAGGTGTCCTGCAACAAATGGGGAGAGATGGTTCATTGGGGAGAGATGCTCATTGGGGAGAGAAGCACATTGGGGACAGGAAGCTCACTGGGGAGAGATGGCTCATTAGAGAGAGATGATTCATTGGGGAGAGAATTCTCAATGGGACAGATGGCTCAATGGGGAGAGACAGCTCATTGAGAAGAGAAGTTCATTAGGGAGAGAAGCTCATTGGGGAGAGACAGCTTATTGGGGAGAGATAATTCATTGGGGAGAGATAGCTCATTGGGGAGAGACAGCTCAATGGGGAGAGAGAGCTCAATGGGGAGAGACAGCTCAATGGGGAAAGAAGCTCAGTGGGGAGGGATGGCTCAATGGGGAGAGATGGCTCAATGTTTCACATGCATGTTGAATTCTCAGCGCTGCCAAGATCCCCAGACAACCATCACTGAAACTCTCAAAAATAAATAAATAAAATATGTTATTTATTTCCAAGTGGGATATTAATGGCCACTTGAAAATAATCCATTGGAGATGATATGGGGTTGACACATAAAACCCCCAGCACAGAGCCTGACCCAGCCAGTGATCCTCAGAAAGGTTTGCTCTCTCTTTTCATTTCTCCAAAGGCAAAATTCTGCTTTTGTTGTTGTGCCCTCAATTTGGAGCAAACGCGCATCTTACACACAGTAGGAATTCAACGTGCAATGTGTAAGGAGGGAAAATCGTCTGTACTTCCCGGAACATTTGGTCTTGATACGCCCTGAGCCAAGGCATTTGACCAGCAAGGGTCCAGGAGTCTCAGCCACAAAAGTGATGGAGTCCAAGGAGTCCCACTTGCTCCATGCAGGCCAGCAGGCTCTCTCTCTCTCTCTCTCTCTCTCTCTCTCTCTCTCTCTCTCTGTCGGCACTTGCTGACTGCTTTTAATGGCTCTACACCAGAGCCTTGTGGCCCTCCTGGGGCTAGGTTTCAGCTGGCCTCTGTTTCTGGACCTAGAAACCAGCACCAGTCTTGATAGCTGGTTTATATGAATCCTGCCCTGCTATTAGTGGTTCAGAGTAATTTCTCATCATCCCCGTAATATGGCTTCATTCAAATTGGAAATGATAGATGATTAACAGGCATGAGAAAACGTGTTGTGCTACATTCAGAAAGGATACAAATGACAAAAACATGCTGCCTTCTGGATAGGCAGGGAAATGGCGTATAGCAGAACGCGCCCGGCTCCTCGCACCTCCGTGTCTGGCTAGACATCTTTATGGCATTTAGCAGCGCTGTGCGAAGGCACCCACGGCATACTATAACTCTCACAAAACAGCATTTTCATGTGCTAATGGCAACGGAATCAGAAACACATGGATTTAATTTCCTTCAAAATACCCACAGGTATAAAAATCAATGCAGGAAAACCATTTGGCTAACTATATTGGGGCTTTCCTGAGCCCAAAAATTACTAGAAATTGCTAGAGATGGTTGCTGAGCCCAAAATCCCACCAGGTTCCACGCTCCCCAAGCATAGCCCTGGCCTAATGTGATGCAAAACCCGGCTGTCTTTTTGGAGAGAAGCAGGTGCTTGCTGTGTGGTACCCTGGCGGCTGCCATCTCTGCAGATTTCCTGCTTTCTGCTATTAGTTCATTTGCTCAGCCTCTCCCACCGCATAGCCATCAGGGAGATCTCATTTTGGCAGCAGATCGGGATCCCTGCCTGAAAGTTGATAGAGGTTGAGCTATTTGCAGAAATAATGCTTTCCAGGCGTACTAAACAGTACCCCTCTTTCCAGATGGAGCGGCATTAGTGTTGCTTCCAGCCATCTCCTCACCTTCTGGTATACTTGTCAGTTCTCCCCATATGTATCACAAGCCTTCCGTATTCTGGGGAAATCTCAGAAAACTGCTCAGACCCTCAGCTTCTCACCACTTACATGCACAAATGCTCACATGCATGCACATGCACACACGCACACACATGCGCAGATATTATACAGCTTCCACTCTTATATATGCATGTTCAGTTTTCTTCCCCCACCTCCCAGGAGTCAACTTAGATTTTCTGAGAGAGCTAATCACTAAATGTGATAGTTTAGCAGCTCAGGGAATTAGACAGGCATGAATACAGGGGACAGCAAAGAAATCCCTCAGCGCAGTGGAAATTCACAGTATCCATAGTCAACAATGACATTGCTACTCACAGTGCCTTTATCAGTGCCTTGGTTTTTAATATCAGAGGGATTCCTTGGTTAGAAGGCTACTTTCTGGGCCCAAATAAACATGCTTTTTTTTAGCAAGGGCTATTTCCAGCAGTACTAAGGGAATATCAGGGCCAGATCCAGTAGTGTTGAGTGAGAGGGTACAAGTTCCCAAGATTGAGTTTAAGGTCTGTACATGCCATATACATGATCCATATTTCCCAGTCTTCGCCCCAAAAAAATACACCTTTTGAGAGTTACCTTAAACCTCTATGTTATGACCCCAGACATAAAGTTCTTTGAATGGCAGCATTTCTTGTTATCTATATATTCATCTGCTATTTTCTTATTGAGAAATCTGTCACTTACCATACTGTACTAATTCTGGACAATTTAAATGTGATTATCTGGAAATGACGCACTTTGCCCAGCCCTTGTGTTCAGGCTCTTCCACAATCCAGTGCTCTCAGAAGTCCTGATGTTATTTCACACACTCTTGTCTTCAGTCTAGTGGTCAGTGGGAGCACTGAACCACATGGGTTGCAGTCTAGTATGAAGCCATTCTCATTTTTCTACAAATTAATATCTTTGGTTTTCCTTTGTTTTTTTTTTTAATTGCTTCTTGAAGCTAAGCTTTCTTTTCCGATAAAGATAAGGAAGAAGGAATAGGAAGTGGAGAGCAAGAAAAGAAAAAAAAAGGCATCTGGGTAAAATCCCTTCTTGTTTCTCAGTCTGCGACTTTTGTCCCTGGGTGTGTTCAGGATGGATATGCACTGGCAACAATCTAAGATCTATCCCCTTTCTGCTGTCACGCACACAAAACAGACCCATGCCTCCTGGAGTGAATGAAAGAGTGAGAATTAACTTCACAAGAGCCTGACAGAGAAACTTCTCTAAGCTATTGTACGCTGTGAAAGTCAAGTTGAGTAACTAAGGTCAATTACTAAACAATGAAGACAGGGAAAAACAAAATATTTATCTTTCAATGCAAACCATTAAATACACACACACACACACACGTGCACACAAACACACACACTAACACATATATGATACCTTTCTCTCACTTCAACTCAATTCACTATTATTACTCTAAATCAGTATGTCCCATGTGACCATGAGCAAGTTATTTAACCTGTCTGCCTCAGATTCCTACTTCTTTTGTACGACTAACACCATTAGATGTGTCCCAGTTCTGTTAAGCAGATTAAAGAAGATAAGGCACTTTCAAGGCTGAGCTTTAGTGTGTGCTAAGTGTTAATGCCCTCAAACAAAAGCAATAAGTTATTCCAACAATAAAATGGGTTTAGTTGAAAATAAACCAATGGATTGTGTCCACGATGAGTCTCAGATGCACTTTCCCCAGTCTAAGGCTACCAATCCTCTCAATAACCTCAGGACAACTCCCTCAGCTCAACTATAGAAAATGACATCATAACTTCTGTGGGAGACACAAGCATGATAGGGTCCTGTAGATCATAGGTCTATGAACTACAGCAAACCCCCACTGCCTCTCTGTAACCTCTGACCTACTGAGTTCATTTAAGAAAGTCTAAATTCTAATACTTACATTGATCTTTAAGTATAAGTTCAAAACCAAACCATGAATTTTCCTTCTCCTTCCAGGAAACCATACTTCCTATTTGTTCCCAAAACAAATTTGGGAACAAATTTGGGGACCAAAAAGACCTTCAATCAAGTGCCGCTAGGGGAGTGGATGTGTTTTAACACTTCCATGTCACTTTGACCATTGATGTTCTTGTCTTTGCTGACAGAACTGAACCACTCTGGATCTAGAAAGAGAAGACCTTAACTGATGAACTTTTTGTTTCTCCTCTGAAACGGTACCATGCTGGCTATTTCAGAGATCTCACAAGTTCTAACCTAATTTCTTTTTTTATATCTTTTTTTTCTTTTTTTAAAAATATTTTATTATACCACCGTGAGATATACAGTTACAAAGATGCTCATAAGATGATCATATTTGGGGGCTGGAGCTATAGCCCAGCGGTAGGGCGTTTGCACACGACCGGCCTGTGCTCGCCCGGGTTCGATCCCGGCATCCCATATGGTTTCCGAGCACCACCAAGAGTAATTCCTGAGTGCAGAGCCAGGAGAAAGCCCTGAGCATCGCCGGGTGTGACCCAAAAAGCAAAAAAAAAAAGATGATCATATTTGGGGTTTTGGTCATACAATGTTCCAGCACTCATCCCTCCACCCATGTCCCACCACCAATGTCCTCGATTCCCTCCCCTGTCCCCCAGTCTGCCTCTGTGGCAGGTTCTTGAATTCTTTCTCTTTCTCTCTCTCTTTCCCTTTTCCTTCCCTTCCACATTGTGGATTACAATATATGCTTTTTGCTGCTCCATGGATGGTTCTGGAGTGTGTATTGCTGAATGGAGTTGACCAGAGCGAGAGGGACAGATGCAGAATTATCTCTCTCAGGCATGAGATACGAAGAAGCATCATAAGGTAACAACACATGCCCAAAGGCAATGAAAACTAAAAACTAAACTGGTCTTTAGTGGAACGCCCAGAGCACTACAGGGGAGACGGGGCATGAGGGTCTTCGGTTCTGGGGCGTGGGGTCTCTGTCTCTGTGACAGTGGTGGAGGGAAGTACCCTCTTGTGGAGGGTGCAATGCTGGAATATTTTATGCGTGAACCCCAACTGCTATCAATCTTGCAAACCACAGTGCTTAAAATAACATTCATTTAATAATAATAATAATAATACTAAAAAAAAGAGGTTGTCTTGTGTATCTTTTTACCTGTGTTTAATGCTCAGTTCTATAACCTAATTTCTTTATTTCTTTTTTTTTTTGCTTTTTTTTGGGGGTCACACCCGGCGACGCTCAGGGGTCACTCCTGGCTCTGCACTCAGGAATTACTCCTGGCAGTGCTCGGGGGACCATATGGGATGCGGGGATCGAACCCGGGCCGGCACAGGCCAGCCGCGTGTAACCTAATTTCTTGACCCTCTACATCTCTATCTTATTAGAATGACAGAGATAAGAGCATTTTTTAGTTACTGTAGCCAATGATGTTATGTTCTTCCAAACAGAAAAAAGGGGTAGAGAGAGGACTAAGAAGTCAAATAACTATTTTATTTGATCAACTTTATGTCTTATCATCTTGCTTGGGTCTTCTTAGGCCTAAATCGTTCTTACTTAAAACCTGATGACCTTACCATTTTCTCAGATGCCCCTACCTTTTGACCTTGTTGATTCAAAACACATAAAAACAAGAGACTTTTGACAAGTGACAGCAATTTTTCAAAGTTTAAATGCTTGTTGATTGACTGATGTATAAGCACAGTTAAAAAAATACAAGTTAATTGTATCATGTTCACTTTTTGCAAGAGTCAAAGAGCAAACTGTTACCTTCCCTAATTATTTTTTAC
Organism: Cryptotis parvus; assembly: GCA_021461705.1. NCBI lineage: Eukaryota > Metazoa > Chordata > Mammalia > Eulipotyphla > Soricidae > Cryptotis > Cryptotis parvus. The sequence goes on from JAJIBD010000355.1 coordinate 114,144, forward strand.
TACTTTGTTTGATGAAAGGAAATGGAATTTATTAGTCACCATCCATCAGCATGGACTTACACTCTGAGACTTATTCACTGCAGCAGGTACAGAGAAGAACTGAGGGTTTCCATTTAGCCCAAGATAGGGTAACAAGTTGGCCAGCACGACACACCAGTTCCACAAGGGGAAATACCTTAAACAATTCCATCAACATTGATTTACTTTAACCAGGTGCTATTTTAATGAGCCAGCCCCAGTGCTCCTGGGTCACATGGCTTTTCAAGCTAAGAGAGCACATCACCTTTTACAGAAAAAAAAAATCTCCAAAGCAACCAGATAGCTGACACTTGCAGATGAGTTTAATTCCCTTTGTCCTGTGGACATGCACTGGGGTTGGGAGAGCTCCAAGTGCATCGAGCTGATTTTTGCTGTCATCAGAACTGACCCCAGTCCCCCAGGAGGCCTGAGGCCTGTCTGCTACAATGACAGGGAACAGAGCCAAGCTTCAACTTGGGGTCCTCAGATGTAGCACAACAGGCTATGTCCAACCCTGATGAGGGCGGCTGGACTGCCTGCATTTTTAAAGTAACATGACTGATGGGGAGCAGAGTACTGGCGGAGGGACAAGCCTGAATCTTCCTCGGGCTCCTCTACCCTTTGCGCCCCACCCCCACCCAGCCCCTGAAATCCCCATGGAAGAAAAGCACGGACCCAGCATGTTGATTTTGGCATCTGCACACACAGTCCCTCTGTTCTGAAGATGAGCTGACACGTGCAGATTTGCAGATCAGCCATTTCCAAAGGTTAATTAAATATTACCATTGTTTTCCAAGCTATTAATGCACGTTCTTTTCTTTCTTCATGTGAAAGGCTGCTCCCCACCTCAAAATCAGGGTTTGGATTTGCTTCCCTATCCCTTCTCCTTTTTAAACCTGGAAAGAGAATGACCAATGGGAGGGGAAGTAGGCAGGGGGGGGGGATAAAAAGAGAGGGGGAAGGAAATAGAGAGGGATAAGAGAGGGAGGGAGGGACAGAGGGAGAGAGAGAAGAGAGAGAAAGGAGAGAGAAGAGAGGAGACAGAGGCAGAAAGACAGACAGACTTCCAGGCCAGAAGCAAACTACAGTTTAGATCCAGGGAAAATGTAGCTGGAGTCTGCAATGAGGGCCGTGAGATACATTGTCACCTTCAGTTAGGCATTTAAATCTCATCATTCTAGCAAAGTGCTGCTCAGGAGCTGGGAAGGAAGCCCTGCTCCCTCCACAATGGTTGATACGCTGACACCACTCACTGCACTAGAGCTCAGGAACATGGCAAGCCTTGGCCTATGGGGGGCCCTGGGGAGAAACTGCCTATAGACCAGCCACACAGCCAGCAAGGACAGGGAGCAGGAACACAGGTCATCTGCAACATCTATGCAACCCTGCTATCTCCAACTGACAGTTTTCTCCTTGCCCTGGTGTCCTGAGGTTGACAAGACAAGGTCCTCAGAACAGACGAAGGCGAATTCCAAATGGACCACAAGCGAAAATAAGACAGAGGTCAGGGAGAGGACAAGGCCCCTTTTCTGAAGGAAGTGCCACCCTCTGTGACTGCAGTTTGCAAGACTCCTGAGCCACCAGCAGCACAGCAGTCTGCAGGAAAACTTCGCCTGACAGCCCATCTTCCAATGCAAGAAGGACATGTTTTGTTTGCAAGAGTCATAACGCCTCTCTAGGAGTGGGGGCCAGAGAACTAATAAACAGAGTGATGAATGGAAAACAAAGGAGTAGAAAAGCCGGAGAGATAGTACAGGGGTTAAGATATCTACCTTGGTTGCAGTCAACCCTGATTTAATCCTTAGTACAACTGTTTCCCTGGAGAGCTTTGCTGGGTACAGCCCTGGACAGCCCATGGCCCACAGAGTATGGCCCTGGAGGCTTCAACACCGCCAGAGAGGCCCAGGAAATCCCCAGAATTACACCTAAGCTCAAGGACATCTTAAGTCCTCACATTTAACCCACAACCCAATTAGCCAAGAATTGCCAGGAGGGGCCTCCAGGTTTCCTAAGCACTACATGAGTATGCCCACACAGCCCCCAAAGGTAGAAAAAACAAAGGACGAAGGGAAGATGAAAAACAATGGACTGATGGAGACTGGCACAATAAACAAAAGGAAATAAGCCAACACTGAGACCAGGTGAGAAGGTACAGAACCTTGCACAGGACTCTGTCCCGCACACCTCTCCCACCCCCCACATGCGTGAGAAACAGTGCAACTGTGAAATCCACTGACAGGGAGTAAATGAAGGTCCAGCAGGGTCGGGAGGGGGCTACAGATGACCAGCTCAATGGCCTGCCTTTAAGGTCCATCTCCTCCGTCTCCAACTGAGGTTCCTGAAGCCTTCGCATTTCCTCAAGTCTCCATTTTCAAATACAAATTGGTCTATTGTGGAGTTATTAAAAAGAGGAAATCTAAGTGTGCCAAATGTTGAGTATTTTTAAGTGTCAAGTAGAAGGTGAGGGAGCCTGTGCCTGGGCAGGCGGAGAGGAGGATAAGAGCTTTGTCCTTGGGGACCATCTGCTAACAAGACATCTCAGAGTGCGGGACTTCAACTTCCCAGGAGGAGCTCGTCTCCCACAGTCCTGACCCATTTCCTGTCTACGGCCTCTGCCTCCATATGGATCACCACCCTTGCTGGAAGGGTCACCTTCACCTACCAGCCATGACACCTACGGTTGAGTCTCTGTAAATGTAGCTCACTGATGACCCAGAAGACTAGGGGAAGGCTCTGAAGGTAAAAGCAAGTTTGTGCAGGCTGCAGTGATGAATTAGTGGAAAAAGCCAACATATATGTGACTTCTCGGCCTTTTGGTTAAGATCAAGTATAGTATCTGTTTTTATCAGTTTAATATCTGATGTGTATCCCACCAGCATGGCAGAGCCTGGCAAGCTACCCGTGGCGTATTTGATATGCCAAAACCAGTAACAATTATAGACCTCATTCCCATGACCTGAACAAATGATTTGAGGCTCTTCATGTTCCTGGAGTGAGCAGATGCCCTTGGGCTACACTAGCAAGCAACAGGATATATGGAGATGTTACTGGTGCCCGCTCCAGCAAATCGGAAGACAAGTGATACAAATGATATGTGTCTTCATGAACATGTTCTGTGTCTAAGAAACAGCCCCCAGAAAAAATGTGCTGAGAGTTCTGTCAGGGCTGTATCTAGAGATGCGTATAGAAGTCAATTCAGGGACTTTGAACTGCACTCATTCCCAACAGGCATGTCCAAGAATCTCACTTATGTCAGGCTCATAATGAAATATCTGGATGAATAGGAGACGGCCCTGGTCCTCACATTCAACTGGTATCAAATAGGGAGAGGGATGGTGACAGTGAATCCCAGCTCGGAGCTTGGGAGAAGGATTATGATCAGTTGTTCTGAGCCATAGGGTCTTAGAGGCAGGAGGACTGTTCTGGACTGGGTAATAATTATATTAAGGAGGACAGCTGTGGTTAACATCCAAAGGGTCTTCTGTATCATGCAGTCCGCCCTCACCTGGGCCAGAGGGTAACTATGAAAATCTCATCTGGCCTATTGGTTGCAGCTGATTGGTGTGGTGATAGAAAGAGCTTCACTCCCTGGCTTTGAGTTTATTAGTCTAGAGTCAGACTCCTAACTAGGATTCCAAAGCCTTGACAACTAAAATTACAGAATGGCCATTTATAACCAATCAATAACTCTGAAACATATGTATCTCCTGTGTACCTTTAAGAAGGTTCATATGTCATAAACAGGCTGAGCCATTTCTCTGTAATTCTTATGTATCTGGGCAAGCTCTATTTGATCTGACAATGCCACTGCTCCTCAAGAGAATGCTTCCTCCAAGAGAGACTTCAAGGAAAATTGAATCTGCCTCTCTCCAGGGGATGAAAGTACAAGATGTTTTCTGCTCCGTGAAGGCCAACCTACCAAGGCAGAGAATACAATGGAAGTCAGAAGTGGGCAAGAAGCAGAGACAAGTGGAACAAGAATGCTGTTGCCAGTGAGGCCAGGCTCAGTTCTCCTCCCTGCCTTCCTATAGCTGGGTTACTCTGCTCTCTACCTGCTAATCCCCACTCCCTGCTCACTGCTACCCAACTCTCCAACCCCTGTGCTCAGGGAAAAAGCAGAGTCATTTTAATTCACAATAAGGGGCAGGGACAGGATTCACGGGTTGTGTGAGGGGCTCATTTTCAAAACCTGGCACCTCATGGCTCCTAAGTCCCCTATGTGTAGCCCTGGTAGACTCTGAGCACTACAAGGGCTGGGGCCAGGGTGTGGGAGTGTGCGTGTAGAATCATGTACTCTGTTTCTGCAGGGTGCAAGAAACTCTTCATTTTGTGAATGGAGCATTGAGCCACCAGCCCAACTGACCAAGAATCACAGGAAGTAGACAACAGGTTCCTGAGCACTGCATAGGCATCCCCAAATGATTATTCCTAGGCTCAACAACAATAATAATATCAAGCTAATATGTCTGTGAGAGACTCACAGACATGGGGCAGAGCTGCTACTTGCTCTCCCTGTGCCCAGCCGCTCACAAGGCGCCCAGGAGGGATGGCAGGTTCTAGCCCTGGTCCGCCACCCCAGCAGAGCCTTGCAACAAGTCAGGCGACCCCCCCACTTCATGAGGGCCTCCATTTTCCACACCCGGACTTCTCTCGTCAGAACTCCACCCAGCAGACCAGCCTATCACAGCCCGGCTCGCGCACCAAGCAGCCTTGCAGTTCATCAATAAATGCTGGACTTAGAGATGACTACAAGAGTATGCTACCTGCACGGCAGAGCCTGGCAAGCTACACGTGTTGTATTTGATATGCCAAATACCAGTAACAATTATAGACCTCATTCCCGAATGGATTGAGGCTCTTTATGTTCCTGGAGCAAGCAGATGCCCTTGGGCTCTACTAGCATGAAACAGGACATATGAAGATGTTACTGGGGCCCGCTCGAGCAAATCGATGATGAACGGGAAGACAGTGATACAGTGATACAGTGATGTCTTTAAGTGCAAAAAAAAAAATCAGGGTTATTATGGTACCAGGTCAAAGCCATATTATAAGGATAGCATTTCTCATTAGAACAGACAAGATTTTTCAAAAGAAAACTAATCCTCACATGGTGAATAATGTTGGATTTCAAAGTTTAAGAAGATCCAAGCTGGAGCTGAGCATGAACCTTTTCCTCATCCTGTTAACAGAGTCCAAAGTTCCCCTGCAAGCCAAGCAGAAAAGATCATATTGTTAGGCTATTTGCATGGTGAATTAATCACCACAAATAACAAACCCAGAGTTCACATCCTATGAAGAGATTCCACAATTTGTAAGGGGGAAAAAAAACAGTATCTCCAAAGCCCTTCAAAAATGGCAAGGGGATGTTTGCAAACAAAATATAAATTCCCAGACCTGGAGAGATAGTTCAATGGTCTGCAGAGCATGTTTTATGTAAGAGACATCTGGATTTGATCACTAATACTGCATATTCCCTTGAGTAACATGGCACAGAGCTGGAAGTAACCTCAGACCCCTACTAGGTATGACCCAAAAATTTTTTAAAAAGAAAAATATATATATATAAATTTCTACAATTATAGACCTCTTTCCCATGACCTGATGGAATGGTTTGAGGCTCTTTATGTTCCTGGAGCGAGCAGATGCCCTTGGGCTACACTAGCATGTGGCAGGACATATGGAGATGTTACTGGTGCCCGCTCGAGCAAATCGATGAACAATGGGAAGACAAGTGATACAAGTGATACAAGTGATATAGAAGAATGGTCAACATACTTGGTAAGCAGATAAATAGTACAAAAACATCCAGACACCAAATTTGGACTATAAAATTGACAAATCCAGAACATCATGGGGCAGGAGGGCAGGGGAATTGCAGAGAAATAGGTCCAGGGTTAAATGCCTGTTTGAAAGCGTAAGGGCAAGAGGTCAGCCCTAATGCTGACATATGCGTGTGTGCTGAATGTGATTCTGGCACCTCTGCTATTCGAGTTAGGGGCTATGCTGTCTTTGATCCCTGGTTCCAAAAGTAATTTGTGGCCATATCACAGTCAGGCATGCATGAGCCCCACGACAAGGGGCGTAACCTACGCTAAGCCCCACTACTGAAAATATGTGGGCAGGAAAGTCAACCCTGGTGAGCCGAGAGGGTGAACATTATACCTACCCCCACCAAGTGCAGCCACCAGAATGCAGCTGAGAAACTCAACTAATGAGTGCCCCCTATCAACACAGGCTCAAGTACCAACACTAACAGGAAAGCAATCCTCAGGGAGCCTGGCAGCTGAGCCTGTGTGAGTACTGCAACCGAATGTGCCACAAGCCCTGTCAGCACAGTTGAATACCCAGGATCCAGAATCAGGTGAGGGTGACACCTACAGCCATCACAATGGCAACAACTATGAAGAAAAAAATGAATTCTGGGTATGCAAGAGAACTCAGTAGACTGGGTGCAGGCTCTGCATGCAGGAGGTGAGGGTCAATCCCTGGCACCGCATGGCTCCCTAAACACTGCGGAGAGTGACACTTGAGCAGAGAGCCAGAAACAGCCCCCCAAGTGTCATTTTGATAAAATTGAATTTTTTAGTAATTAACTTAATGTAACATATGCAAATGCTGGTTTATAATGACATACACCTAAAATTTAAACCAATGTTATTTCACTAAAAAAATTATTTTTAAAAAATCACAATTTGGGGCTAGATAGTACAGGAGATAAGATATTTGCCTCGCATATGACAATGGGGCTCAGGGGACCATATGGGGTTCCAGGGGTTGAACATGGGCAGTCACATGTAAGGCCAGCACCCTACACACTGTGCAATCTATCCAGTGTCTAAGTCTTTTATCCATTTTTAATTGACTTTTGTGTATGGTGTGACAAACTTTAAGGGGCGGGGATTTAACTCACCAGTAGTACATTTGGCTTGTGATGAGGCCCTAGATTAGATCCCTGGCATGGCAAATAAATAATTAATTAAATAAAGTTTTCTCATGGTTATTCAATAAGTTTTGTTAAAAGTAGGGTGCACACTCCTGGGAATATACCCGAGAGACCGAAAAACACATAGCAGAAACACTATCTGTACTTCTTTATTCATCTCTGCGCTATTCACTATAGCTAGAATCTGGAAACAACCTAAATGCCCGAGAACAGAGGACTGGCTAAAGAAACTGTGGTTCATCTACACTATGAAATACTATGCAGCTGTCAGAAAAAATGAAATTATGAAATTTACCTGCAAATGGATGGACATGGAGACTATCATGCTGAGTGAAATTAGTCAGAAGGAAAAGGACAGATATAGAATGACTGCATTCATTAATAGGATATAAATAGATACCAGTGTTTTACTAAGTGTGGATAATGGTAATGGCAGATTAAAACTCACCATTGAATATACACAAAGAGACTTAAGTTTTAAACTCTAAATATCTGCAGGGCTAGCCACAATGTGTAAAACAAGAGGGAGAGACATTCAGAGAGAGAGACAGAGAGAGAAAGAGAGGAAACAGGGCTACCTGCTATTGAGGCAGCCTGGAGGTGGGTGGGAGGGGTGGGGGTGCATTGGTGGTGGAAATGGGCCACTGGTGGAGTGATGGGTGCTGGAATACTGTATTACCAAGAACCAATTATGAACACCTTTGTAATTGTATGTCTCACGGTGGTATAATAAAAAATTTTTTAAAAAGTAGGGTGCACAATACCTATCTGATAAGCGGTTAATATCCAGGATATATCAGGCACTGGTAGAACTTTACAAGAAGAAAACAGCCAACCCCATCAAAAAATGGGGAGAAGAAATGAACAGAAACTTTGACAAGGAAGAAATTTGAATGGCTAAAAGGCATATGAAGAAAAATGTTCATCATCATTAGTCATCAGAGAGATGCAAATCAAAACAGCAATGAGATATCATCTCACACCACAGAGACTGGCACATATCCAAAAGAGCCAGAACAACAAATGCTGGCATGGATGTGGGAGAAATCTCATCCATTGTTGGTGGGAGTGTTGACTGGTACAGCCTTTTTGGAAAATAATATGGAGATTCCTCCAAAGACTAGAAATTGAGCTCCTGATCAACCCAGCCATACCACTCCTGGGAATATACCCTGGGAGGCCAAAAACACACAGTAGAAACACCACCTACACTTTTATTTACATAGCAGTACTATTCACAATAGCCAGAATCTGGAAACAACCAGAGTGCCTGAGAACTGATGACTGGTTAAAGAAACTTTGGTACATCTACACAATGAAATACAAGCTGTTAGGAAAAATGAAGTTATGAAATTTGCCTATAAATGGATGGACATGGATGAGGATCGTGTTGAGTGAAATTAGCCAGAAGGAAAAAGACAGATATAGAACGACTGCATTTATTTACATGATATGTATATATACATATCATGTATATGTACATGATATATATATACATATATATATATATGTATATCACTTGATCACCTGAATCCGTTATTCATCGATATGCTCGAGCGGGCACCAGTAACATTTCCATTGGACCCTATCACGTGCCAATGTAGCCCAATGGCATCTGGTTGATTCAGGAATATGAAGAGCCTCAAACCGTTCCTTCAGGGTCTTTACAAGGAAGTCTGACCATCTTGTAGGTGGGCGACCACGTGATCTTTTGACATCCAATGGGATCCAGTGGGTAACAGCTCTAGTCCAGCAGTCATCTCCAAATCGCATTACATGTCCAGCCCATCTGATTTTTGATGCCTTGGCAAACGAGACAGTGTCCCTGATTCTGGAATAGCGACGGAGGTCAGAACTCCGGATTCCTTCTCTCACTTGAGTGAGGCATGATATTCCAAGCATAGCTCTTTCAATTCCTCTCTGGGAGACCCGAATAGCATTCTCATCCTGCTTTCTTAGGGCCCAGGTCTCTGAGGCATATGTTAATGCAGGGAGAACGGTGGAGTCAAAGAGATGTGCCCGGAGCCGAAGGTTCTTTGTCCTTTTAGCTATTTCTTCGATGCCTTTATACACACATATATATACATATATAGTATGAAACCAATATCCAAGGTCAGGCAAAACATGGATCAGGAGGTCTTGTCAAAGGTGGGATCTACCACAAATGTGTAGAAGTCAGAGTTTAAGTAAGACGTAGAAGGGAACAGTGTGCTAATAATTGTGGAAAGTGATAATACCAGTCTCGAACTGAGCATTGAATACAGGCAAAAAGATACATATGACCATATGACAACCTCTAAATGTATGTATTGTAATCCATAGTGTGTAAAAAGAGAGAAAGAGAGAGAGAGAGAGAGAGAGAGAGAGAGAGAGAGAAAGGAAATAAAGAACCTGCCATAGAGGCATGCTAGGGGAGGGGGAGGGAATCGGGGACATAGTGGTGGGAAATGGGCACTGGTGGAGGGATGGGTGCTGGAACACTGTATGACCAAAACCCAAACATGAACTTCTTTGTAATTGTATATCTCACAGTGATATAATAAAATATTTTTAAAAATTGAAAAAATAAAAGTAGGGTGCATAGCAAAGTGATTTCCCTTTTACAGTGACTGTGTCCTAGTGAACGAGGCTCCCTTTTACCGAGTATCCAAGTGGCTCTGCTAATACCTGGCCTTTTCCTCCACTTCCTTCCCTGGAATTGTTCCCACTGGCCCTTCCATGAAGAAGCACCATATTCCCTTCCTGAGATTTCTTTCATTCCCGGGCAGCAGTCCCCAGGCCTGGATTCTTGCCACTCCCGGCACACCAAGCTGTCTCCTGCAATCACGCTAACAACTCCTGAGTTACCGCTTCTCTCACAGCCCGTCAAGCTGAGAGCTCAGGGTTCTTCAGCCTCCCACCTGTTCTGAGCAGGGACCTGCCCCTGCTGCTCCCAGCTCATCCGTTGTCTGTACCCAAGAGCAGAGCTCAGTATGAGCCTGTCCACTCCCCAGCTGTGGTGCCCTGCACATCTTTTTCTATGCCCGTCTGCTCCACTGATGGCCGAGGTCTGCAGTTATAAATGTGCTTTACTCGTATCAGCGACAGAAGTGATATTTGCTTTCCCTGGAGATCACCCTGCACACCACCAAGCATCAGAGCACCCAGACTTGGCAAACTAGACTTGATTTGAGGGTCAAACTCGCCCCTCTTCAGATGTACCTGAACCCTGCTCTGCCTGTCAAGAGTGTGCTTGCACTACAGGAAGGCTTGATCTACCTGGAGCAATCAAAAACTTGAATGATTGATGGTGAAAGACCTGTTTCCTTTGACGCATTGAGAATGACACTGAGCAAGGTGCTGGAGAGATGCACTGTGGATAGGGCACTTATCTTGCACATGGACATCCGGGATTCGATCCCTGGCATCCCATGTGGTCCTGGGAAAACCGCCAGGAGTAATTCCTGAGCACAGAGCCAAGAGTAAGGCCTAAACTCCTCAAAGTGTGGGCCAAAAGAAAAAAAATAAATAAATAAAAATGGCACTCAACTAAATATTAGACTTTTAAAGTTAAAATTTATACTGAATCCAAATACTAGAATCTACCCTCCCACAATTGTGTGGTTTGGCATCATTTTTAACTCAACCGAATCTCACAAAATTAAAAATCTGCTATCTTGGACTTTTTTTGGGTCACACCCGGCGATGCTCAGGGGCTACTCCTGGCTCTGCACTCAGGAATCACTCCTGGCGGTGCTCGGGGGACCATATGGGATGCCGGGATCGAACCCAGGCCAGCACAGGCCGGCGTGCAAGTCAAATGCCCTACCCGCTGGGCTATCCCTCCGGCCCTATAAGGCACCTTTAATTAGCAATATTGGTAGGACATTTTCTTTTAAATCCTTTCTCAGATTTTGTCCATATCCACCATTAAAATTAATTTCATACCCATTTCCCTTTTTACCTTTGGGGAAAACGTGTGCTTTTATAGCTTTCTGTAACTGTCAAAACAAAAGCCCCTTTATATTTCTTAGAACCACGAGATCAGGAGTAAGAGGGGAAAAGCGCACGTAAGGCAGCAAGCAGGAAGCGCTGGGTCACCAGAACCAAACCTCTTCAACGTCCATGAACTGCTAGCTCAGACATGCCAGGCATCACACTATTTTTTCACTCCCTTACCTTTATTCTTATTCCTAACAGTAGGAATTTACTCAAGCCACCACCTGTCCTTTATGGGACAGGATGAGACATAAATACATCTCTACAATAGCATACAAAATTCTAGTCTGTAGTAAACAGCACTATTGATGAGGAGAAAAAATTATTTTTTCATTTTCCACTTTCCTCTGTCAAGCAGCATAAGGAACAGAAGAAGCTTAGGATCCCAGCTTCTGGGCAGTGTGAGCACCGTTTCCTTATGTTATAGGAACTAACCAAAACACCCCAAGAGAAACAAAAGATACTTAATAAATTATAGACGCTAGAAAACAAAAGGACAGTACGCTGCTGAACTTGTGCCTTTTAGTGGAACAGTGGGGATGGGAGATCCTGTCTGCTTTGTAGCCTGCTCATTCACACCCACTCCGGGTGGGTCACTGCCAGGACCTCTGCAGACAGACTGTGGAAGCAGGTGAGGGGCCGCTGACACCCTCCTCCTTAGGCCATCTGAGTTGGTCCAAGGGCATCCTTTGGAGAGAGAAGAGAGGAATGATTCCCTCTCTGCATTGTGAAGAGCCCGCAAAGACCAGCAGGTCCCTGTCTTTACAGAAGCTATGTCGTCAGCCTCAAGGTCGCGTCCCTCCCACACCACCAGACAGCCTTGCCCAAATCCAGAAGATCAGCAATAATTGATTTGGCTTGTGGCCCATCCCCTTCTGGTGCTAAAGCCACAGCACAGTTCACTAGCTCCTTTCCTTCTCCCTGCCCTCCCTTAAAGAGAACCTCGCGTCTGATTAAAATCGGTAATGCGCTGGTCCCGGAGTGAAGAGGTGCTATTTATTTCTGTCAAGTTCCGCTTGGAAGGTTTGAAGCTTCCTCCTACCAGACATTTCTCTAGTAAACAGAAAAGTTACCCGTATTGTCATGCTTGCCCTGACCTGCAAGCTAGTGAACAATAAATCTTAATTACAGTTAAATGCCAAAATCTGCAAAGAAGGAGGCAGCACTAGTCAACTGTGAATTGGTCTGCGCTGGCTCCTGGGCTGGGGTGCAGCTGCAGGAATACATAAATTAGTTTCTTATTTGTTTGTGCCGGAACAATCAGTCGAAGCTGTTGCTTAGAGCATGTCCAGTATCAGTGGACACACTGGCATTCATCTCTGTGCCGTGCCAGTTGCAGGTGGCATCTGGGAAGTCCTATTTTAAAGGACTTTCAGTATTATGCTTGGGTTAATAAGAAAGCACTATTTCTAAATATCTCGGCACTTTTCCAAAGTAGCGCTCAATCTCCCGACATCTGTTCCGTCCATACTTGTTACCTTTGGGTTTATTCGGAGAATCACTGAATAACCGTTTTTGTTAGCAATCTCTCTCTCTCTCTTTTTTTTTCCACCGTGCAGGGCCACCGAAGTGCGAGGCACACAAGCATGCCAAGGCTTTCTTTCTTTCTTTCTTTTTTTTTCCTCTCTGCTGCTATAAAGCTCACGAGCTCTTTGGTATTCAAGTGTTTGCTTGTCGGGGTTGCTAAATAAAACCCCCTGTTGTCCTCTAGCCTGGGTCCTCTTGACATATTGGCACCTATATGCAAGAATTAGAAAGGTGATTGCTGACATAATTCTGCTCAATGGCTTCAGGCTGTTCTATCAATTTGGAGACTGACAGGAGATCAGAGATGGAACTCTGGAAAGGATGGCGTTCAGGCTGTTGGGTGCCGGGAATCAATCTGCAACCGTCTCAAATTATTTCAGATGCAGATCCTGTTCCCATTGGAGGTCAATCATCGCCTCAAATGTCCCCAGGGGCAGCTTCCTAAATAAGGTGGGCGCTGGTCTCCCCAACCTGGGGACTCAGCAGAGGGGAACGAACGTCTGATTCCAGGAGATGAGGTTCTGTGTCCCCTAATTTCGAGGGGGTTGTATGAGACTACGAAGGGTAGAAGCGCTCTTCAGAAGTGGAGGGAGGGGTTATAAACGCGGCAGCTCCCGAGCTCTTTGTAAGTAAACGCCAAGAGGAAACTATCGCGCACTGAACTGCCCCTGAGAAAATCTCCCTGCGGGTCCCTGCACGGAGCAGCAACCCTTCCGGCCCTGGGTGCCAGCGCTCCCAGCATCCTGCCCCCACACACCGGGCTCTTCCTGGCGCTCACGGGGCTCCATCCTGTCACCCGCGGTCTGGCTTCCTGTTTATGTTGCTGCTTTGTTGCTTCCTGGCGGTCACCCTGAGCCCGCCCTTCTGCTGGGCCTCCACCACCGCGGGGCTGGCTCCCTTCCCAAGGCTCTCTTGTGCTGGCAAATCTGCCGCCCTCCCTGACTCCCCGCCCCCCACCCCCACGTTGTCTTTGTATTTGTCACTGTGGTAGAGCCACACCTGCAGAGCTGGCCAAGGGGCAGGGGAGGCAGCAGGCTGGGATGGGGCGGAACCCAGGCCCTCAAGGCCCGCCCTCCGTCCTGGGCCCTCCCGCACAATTTACAGGGCTCCCTCCGGGGCCTGGATTTGGTTGGCCCTCCTCCCAAATCTTGGGGTGAAGATGGCCTCTTGACTGCTCCTCAGCCTTTTGCTGAAGGGCCGACTTAAAGCCCTTTGACATTTGCTTCCTCAGCACTCGCATTCCTCTTTGTGGGCTCGGAGTTGCTCTCTGATTTTGTTGGTTGAGAAAGAGGCCCAGAAGGAGTGAAGTGGGGGGAGAGTACGGTGAAGGATCGAGGTGAGGGGAAGCAACACAAGCCCAGCCGCTTACCCAGGTTGCAGAAGGGACACCCCTCCCCCGCTGCTGATGATGGCCCTCCATCCACCGACACTGATTGCACCAGCCTACACCCAGGTGTAATGTCAAGCCTTATATACATTCTTGCCTGGAATCAACCCAAGCATCATGTTAGGTTGGCAGTTTGGGCCTTATTCTAAGCCATAGAAATGGAGGAGGCCCACAGAGGTTACTTTCATAGGTGGTGATCTGTAAACTACGTGAGGCATGGTTTTAACATTCACTTAATGTTTAGCACCTCAGGTCGGATTAGAAAACACTAGTTTCCTGGGGTTGTTTATTGTTTGTTTGGGTTTTTTTTTTTTTTTTGCAATGCTGGGGGTTGAACTCGGTCACGTGCTTGTGAAGCGTGCACTTTGCTCCTGAGCTTCGTTTGCCCCACACATTGGAGGCAAGTGGGCCATGAATGGCAGGGCTCATGGGCTCCTCCTAAGAGCCCAGGCTAAGTGCTGGAAGGGTCACTCCCAGCAGTGTTCAGGGAGCCATGCAGCCGCAAGGAGTAAGACCGCCTCCTTCCTGCAAAGCATACACATCTGTCCTTTGAGTTATCTTCCAAGCCCTAGAAGACAGTTAAAGTAGACTCATCAGAAGTACCGATGTGCTTTGAAGGATTTCAAAGGAAACGAGAAATCACAGTGACAGGAACATAGTTGGTGAGGGAAGATTTTGTGGAAGAAACTCCTGAAATGAATCTTCAAGAAGCAGCCAGATTTTTTTTTTGTTTGTTTATAATTTTTAAATATTTTTATTATACCACTGTGAGATTTACAATTACAAAGATGTTCACGTTTGGGTTTCGGTCATACAGTGTTCGAGCACCCATCCCTCTGAAAGAGTTGGCCACCCGATGGGGTGACTGACTGGGAGCCTCAGAACGCCGCACCTACCAAGGAAAACTCTGAGAGACCAGGTCCTCTGCAAAAGCAAGGGTTTTATTAATAAGCGAGTATACTCGGGCCCATAGCATGACCCCAAGTGGTCAGTGGCTAAGAGCCCCGAACCCTTCCAGGGAGGATCTTTTAAGAGATAGTTCCCGCCGCTACAGAAAAGCCCAGCGCATAACCATCCAATAGATTTAAAATACCATATCAAGGTCTGCACGCAGGCAGCCAATCACTTTGCACCAAGTAACCATCTCCCCACCAATCAGATCATTTTTAATACATCTTTCTATATTTGGTGCGGCTAGATACACGTGGGGATCATGAGTCAGCGATGGCTATGCTTAAGTGCAGGAATGCAATCCAGGCAATTCAGGCCAGATAGTAGATTCTGGGCGGGGTCTAATAACTTCTAACAGGAATTTGTTCTGGGCCTTTTGTAGATAACAAAAAGGTTACTTCAAGATGAAAAGGACACTCAGGCCCTAAATTGGTAACTTTCCATGAGTAGGCCTGCCCTGGTCGGGAAAGTGGGGGTTTCTGCCTTCTTTCACCTCCACCAGTGCCCATTTCCCACCACCAATGTCCCCAATTCCCTCCCCGCTCCCACAGCCTGCCACTATGGCAGGTTCTTTACCTCCTCCTCTCTCTCTCTCTCTCTCTCTCTCTCTCTCTCTTCCTTCTCTTACACATTGTGGATTGCAATACATACATTTATCGGTTATCGTGTGTATCCCTTTGACTATATTCAATGCTCAGTTCTAGGCTGGTATCATTTTTGATGATTATTAGACACTATTTTCTTCTGTCTTACCTAACCTCTGATTTCTCCCACATGTTTATGGTAGATTTCACCTATTGACAAGACCTCATGATCCATGTTTTACCTAACCTTGGATACTGTTATCATACTCTTTCTCTTCTCTCTCTCTCTCTCTCTCTCTCTCTCTCTATATATATATATATATATATATATATATATATGTGTGTGTGTGTGTGTGTGTGTATATATATTGTATATATATATGCATATATATATATATACTCACATATATATATTTCTGTCATGCTGTCATGCAAATAAATGCAGTCATTCTATATCTGTCTTCTTCCTTCTGGCTAATTTCAATCAACATGATCATCTCCATGTCCATCCATTTATAGGTAAAATTCATAACTTCATTTTTCCTAACATCTGCATAGTATTCCATTGTGTAGATGTACCACAGTTTCTTTATTCAGTCATCAGTTCTCAGGCATACTGGTTGTTTCCAGATTCTTGCTATTGTGAATAGTGCTGCTATGAACATAAAAGTGCAAATGTTGTTTCAAGCAGCCAAATTTTAATAGACAAAGATGGTGATGGCATGAAGGAAAACGCCAGATTGATATGGAAGGAGCTATGCAGCAGGGAGAGCAGGAAGTGAAGCAGTGAGGACGGGGCAGAGGTTGGCTGAGAGTCTGGGGATGGGGCACGTGTCAAGGAATTGCAGAAAATAATTCCGGAAAGGATTTGGGATACAGAAATCTAGTCAAAATAGTTTACACCGAATTTCAAAGGCAAAGGCATAAGGTGCCCCACCCTAAAGTAGAATATAGCTCTTCAATCTGATGAATAAGTTTTTATTCAGATTTACGTCGTGTCAATTCAACTGCAAAACTAATATTTGAACTCAGTTATTGGAGAATTTCAAGGTATATTTGCTCAACTTAATTTGTGAATCTTCTTTTACAAATGCAAATCTTATGAACATTAAATACAGATTACATACACCTAATAAAATGTAACTTCCATACTGAGGTGAGTTGTTATTGAGAAACAAACACAGGATTTCAAAGCTCAGCATGATGAAAGGACATGAAATACCTTACTCCTCATTCTCATATCGACTCACTTTGAAATGACAAAATTTGGATTTCTTGAGGGAAACAAAAATGTTGTGAAAAGAAAACAAAAACAAAGGCAAGTCACTGAAAAGTTTTTGAGTCAGGTTTCCACACAATGAAAGATGCGCTGATATAATAATAGTACTATAACTTTGAGGAAGTAGGTACAGCAGATTAAAAAGTATTCTAGAGACAAGAAAACCCAGTGGAAAGTTTTTAATGTCCTCAGAAATAAATAACCTAATTGAGTCAGAGACTCAGAACCCTAACATGGCTCAGAAGCGGACCCGCAGCTCCAGGATGTTCTCACTGGACTAACACAAACCCTTCGTCAGTCCTCAAATACTTGATGGTCAGGAAAATTCTAGATTCTGTTGGTGAGGGGCAGTAAGTTACTGTGAAGAGTCAAAGATCAACCAGAAGGGTCCCGGACCAAACCTGACCCCTGGTCTGACTCGTTGGAAAACCTGACAAAGTTTGTTATTGCATTTGGGCCTGGAATTTACCATTGGAAATGCAGCCTTTGTCACTGGCACAAGGAGAACTGTTTTGCATTTGATGACATTTTCAAAATGGTGTGAAAAAACCTTGACGTTTTTATTAGAAAATCTATAAAGCCCAAACAAATGGTTTCATGCTGCTTTGCCTCATTCTTCATAGGCTCATGGGCAATCCATCATCCCTCCCACTTCCCGGTGCCCTCCCACTCCCCTTGAACCCATCGGCTACAACATCTTGCCCTGAACAAAAGCACTGCTCACAGAAGCCCTTTCAACCTTCCTTGTCCTTTGCCTCTCGACTTTTACCCCTTAAATCAACTACAATCTTTCCATTTTCCCTGGCTCCTTTCCTGAAAACAATGTAGTCGTCTCCCTCTAGAAATTCTTTCCTTTACCTCTCATCTCCCCGAAGGACAGAAGGTTGACTGCCCTCTCTTTACGTAGGGATGACTCTTCTTTCCTCCCAACTAACCAGATTCAAAGTAAAGGGCAGAAGGTTGACTGCCTTCTCTTTAGGTAGGGACAGACTCTTCTTTCCTCCCAAATAACCAGATTCAGAGCAAATAAATTAAGACTTTCCTCCTGAAAAAAAAAAAAGTATTTTTTATATTATGCAGATAATATTAAGATACCAATATCCAAGGTCAAGTGAAACATATATCAGGAGGTCTTGTCAAAGGTGGAAATTATCACAAACGTGTGGGAGTCAGAGGCTAGGTAAGACAGAAAATGGAACAGTGTGCTAACAATTGTCGAGGGTACTAATGCCAACCTAGAACTGAGCATTAAATAGAGGCAAAAGATACACATGACAACCCTTTAATGTATGTTCTGTATTCCATAGTCTGGGGGGAAGGAAAAGAGAAAGAGAGAGAAATGGAAAGAAATAAAGAACCTGCCATGGAGCAGGGCTGGGGGCGGAGGGAACCCTGGAGGGAACCGGGGACGTTGGTGGTGGGAGATGGGCACTGGTGGCGGGATGGGTGCTGGAACACTGTATGACCAAAACCCAAATATGAACTTTTTAATTGTATATCTTTGTAATTGTAAAAATAAAAAAATTTTTTAAAAGAACAATAAAAAAGTATTTTTAAGAGGCCATTTTGAATGAAGACCTGTTCTATCCAAATTTCACACAAGGTGCCTTTCAGCCATTGCCTGTGCGACCTACTTTGAGGTCTAACCAGGGGGCAACTCAACCTTCCAAGAACAAACTCTGAGTTTCTCACGCCCAGCTACACTATGTGGTCCTCCCCTGCTGACCCTTTTCCAACCCTGGCCTTCACTTGTCTGCACAGTTGCCGATGTTTTACGTTCTCAAGCATAGACTTCGCTGCTCGTTCACAGGAGAGAGATCCCACAGAGCCAGGGATCTCCTGGTACTCTCTGATCTGGCCTCCAACACACCCCCCATTAGACATTTTCTTCATTTTGTGCCTAACTTACTTTTGTTCAGCTAGCCAATCATCCTTCCTCTGTGTTTCACTAATATTTGCCTATTTATTTTGTCAGTCTCACTTTTCATTAAGTAGTTGTGATGGACAAGTCCTATCTAGACAGGCCCATAGGTTTACATTGGTGTTTTATTTGACTGTTTCCATCTAAGTCTGTCAATATTCTAGTGAAGTTGTCAGTGGAAACTGTTATTGGCTCCATTTTAAAGATGATAAAATGGAGAAGTAGAGCAGACAAGAACCTTTCTGCGCCCCCAGCCTTGCACCCCCCCACACACACACACAGCCCTGTTTCACTTCCTCAATAACTGTTGCTTTATGTTCTCATTTCTGACTTCCAGCCATTCTGTGTCTCATCAGGCATGGCTGAGCCTCAGCCACACGCCTCCCCCTCGGTAGTCACTGCCCATGTTTCTTGTGCCTAGTAAATGCCAGGCAGGAGTCCTGTGTGCCAAACTGAAGAACCCATCAGTGCCCAGAAACTAAACACCCTGGCCCAGCTGTCAGGTCCTCATTTTGCCAGGAGCAGGGTGAGAAGGGGGAGGCGAGGGCTCCCAAGTGGTGCTCAGGGGAACCCAAGGGACACTCAGAGCAATGCTCAGCCAAGCAGATTAGCAGGATAGTGTCAGGGCCTGAGGATGTGGTACTGCTCAGGCCCTGCAAAGCCAGGGGTCTCTATAGCACTCAGCACTTGGGAGGGTCTTCAGGGCTGTACCCCATGGCACTAAAGGAAATGTGCTGGACCGGGGAATCAGCCACAGTCACTGTTTTAAGGGCATGCACCTTCACTACTGTTCTGTTTTACCAGGTCCTGGCTGTCAGCACTTTACTGGGGATTCCAATGGGTAAAGCTTCCTTCAGTTGTCTCCTTCCTGCTCTCCTCCTGTCCAGCTTCCTCGACTCACACATGTCCACCAAACTTGGCTATTTGTTGGTCACTTCATGGCACGACCATCCTTGTGTTCCAACCATCATGCACTGCACAAACTTGAAACTCCTCTGGTGTTTCTCATTCCCAAGGGTGATCTGAGAGCAGAGAGATATGAGGTGGGGGTAAGTACGGGGTCAGGGGACTGGGGGAGGGAGAAAATAAAACCCAGCAATTAGAGTCCCTCACAGCATAAGGGAGACATACACATGTCAGTTCAGCTGCCATCCTGCAAGAGTCAACAAACCTAGACCAGCAAGAGACAGAGAGACAGAGACAGAGGCACAGAGACAGAGGCACAGAGGAAGGAAGGAAGGAAGGAAGGAAGGAAGGAAGGAAGGAAGGAAGGAAGGAAGGAAGGAAGGAAGGAGGGAGGGAGGGAGGGAGGGAGGGAGGGAGGGGGGAGGGAGGGAGGGAGGGAGGGAGGGAGAAAAGAAAGTAACTGGTTGTGTTTTTTTCTTTCTTTTGAAACTGGGCCTGTCATATTCACTGATTTCCCTCCAAGACCAGGAATAGACCCAAATAACAGGAAAATGCAGTTTTGCTCTAAAACATACCAATTAGCCAAAGGCAGGGAACAATCAGTGAATTGCTAACTTGCCCAGGCAGGGATTCTTGCTGGTCCCCAGGCAGCCCCAGGATGCCCTCTGCTTCCTCCACCAACTCCTCCAGGACTTCCCTGCAGTCCAGTGACTCCTGAGTGTGCTGCGAGCTCCTTTACTCCATTCTACTTCACTATCAGAACACCATCTTCTGACCATGACACCTAGTTATTTAAGCAGATTCTACGCTTGTTGCAGGACTCCTAAGGGCCGCTGCATCTGCTCTGGATTGCCTCCCAAAAAATCACTCCGTAGATAAGGGGGTAGTCTAAATGTGGCAGTTTATCTGAACATGTATGCTGTACTAGCTGGTATAAATATTCTCCCATGCTATCACAATCATCGTGGGACTAGCTAGATCTTACCAGCATATTAGCCTGGCCACGTAAGGACACCTAAGTAATTAGTTAGACCAGAGAGAAATGCTGTTTGCTTCCAAACAAACAAGCATGGCTCCCTGATAAAATATAAAACTACAATGAAGTAGAGGAGACTTGTGAAGGCTTGGAGAAATATTTAACTGGCATTGGTGTTGGTCCTTGGTACAGTGACATGCCATCTCAGAAACCCCCTTCTCTACATTTCAAAGGCCTTCCCAGCTCAAAACATTAGCACAGTAAAGGCCCTAGGTGAGATGCAGGGAGGGGTTACCTGAGGGCATTGGACCCTCCCTGCTTTCCATAACAATGGGAGGAAGGTCTGAGTTGGGGGGGTATAAACTTGCCGGTTCCCGCTCTCCGGGCTTCTTCTTCCCGGTGGGATCTCGCCTTGTGAGCGTTTATTCCCCTTGGAAGTTTCACACGTGGTGGTTGCCATCTTGGCCTACATGTGGCTGGGGTTCTAGCCTGGAATCCTAAGCATCGGGTTTTTCCTTTTGCTGATTTATATGCCTGAACCTGTGATAAGTAAAGTCTTTTAAAACCGCATCGGATTCCTGAGTGTTCATCCATTCCTCGCCTGCTTCGGAGGTAGAAGGGAACTTCGCTTCCCGGCACTGTCGGGGACCCCCGGCGGGCGCCCGACACTCGCTTGTCTCAAAGATAACTTGAGGCCAGAGCAATAGTAAGGCAAGAGGAACCCAATCTGGGTCTGAACCCCACCCCCATATGGGCTTGGGAGCCCCCAAACAAAAAGACTTGGGCTCTTTTCAGTTCAAGAAGAGAAAGTGTACCTAGGGCTTGAGTAAGGTGACAGCCTTACATTTCATAGGTGACACAGCTCCCATGGAAGAGGGAAAGAGAACATGCTCAGCCAGGGGTCGAGTGGGCATTGCCATTGTTTCGGGAAGCTGCTCTCTTCCCAGGTGGACCCCAGGGCTTGATCCTAATAGCAATATGGGAAAATTGACAACGATGGAGATTAGAATGTGGTCTGCCACCTTCCCTCTGATTTAATTTTATTTCCATCAACATAGAATTAACAATGGTGAAAGGTGAATGTTCACACATCTAAATCATACCTAAGCATATAAGGTGCATACACATTAGCAGCACACATATGCACGCATATGTGCTTAGTAGATAGTGTTGTTTGTGTCTAATCCCGTACATTAAAGCTATGTGCACTGTAGGTCGAGATTTCAGGCCAGGACACCCCACAGTCCTTTCTAGATGACCACTGTGACAGCTCCCAGGATTCCCAGCATGCTGCTCACTCTCCAAAGCTCTTCGAGGACAATCTGATCATTAGGATTCTCAGAGTTTTAGCTCCTTCCTTGCAAGCCATCTGGCCTCTCTGCAACGCAGCTGTAGCCCGTGAATCCTCTGCCACTCACACCTGAGCCTCAATAGCCCCCCACCTGAATGAAGCAAAAATCCATCAAGGAAATCCAAAACTGCCATGAGATTTTTTTCCTCCCAAGATCAAAACCCCCATGTTTTTCTTTTAAATCTCCATTACACTTTATGTTTAATTTTGTGTTCTCCCAATACACATTGCTATATATTGTATAGGGAAACAAAATCTACCTTGCTTGAATCATTTCAGTTATCAATCAGTTAGCTGAGGCCTCTTGCCTTAGTGGTGGGTATCTTGGACATTTATAATTGTCATGAACCAAAAGGGCAGAGAAGGTCAGAATGCAGAGGTCTTGGCATGTCGGAAGCGGAGGGCAGGGCACAAGGGCTGGAAAGCTTCTGTGCTTCCAGAAGAAGGGGTGGAGACAATGCACAAGAGCTGCTTATAGTCATTAATCCTGGCCAGAGGCACAACTTTGAGACTTTGATTGGCAGATTTCTGCCAGAGCACACTCAAAGTAATCATCCAGACTTAGTATAAAGAAGGAAGCTGAGAGAGAGAGAGAGGTAGAAGGAGAGGCACAGAGAGAGAGAAATAGAGAGAGAGAAAGAGGGAAGAGAGAGAGAGGAGAGAGGGGGAGATGGGGGGAAGAGAGAAGAGCGATGGAAATCTCACCACTAGTTATTTTGTCAAGGCCACAGTGATAGTACAGTGCGTAGGTGCTTGCCTTGCATGAAGTCGGCCTGGGTTCTCTGCCCGGCACTCCATATGGTCCCTTGAGCCCTGCTGGGAGTGATTTCTGAACACAGAGCAAGGAATAAGCTCTAGCCATTCCTGGGAATGGCCCATAAACAACAACAACAACAACAACAATAACAACAACAACAAAATGGATGTAGTACAGGAGTGCTTTTCGCTTTTCTTACCTTTGGTACCAAATTGTTTTTTCTCCTTTCTTCATCTCTCTTTTTTAATTGTTATTGCTGCTGTTTGCTTACTTTTGTTTTCATTAAAGAAAGACTTGCTTGTTGTCCCTGCCTGTCGGGGAGCTCCGCCAGGGTCCCCGACAATGCCGGGAAGCGAGTTCCCTTCTACCTCCAAAGCCGGCGGGAATGGATGAAGACTCAGGAATCTGATGCAGTTTTAAAAGGGCTTTACTATCACAGGTTCCAATATACAATCCAAGAGGAGGGAAAACCTCCAGACTCTGGGTTCCCAGCTAGGCCCCCAGCCAGGTGTAGGCCAAGATGGCTGCCACCACGTGTTGAGGCCCAACAGAGAATGGAGAGGATGGAGAAGCAAAACACCAAGGGAAGCCGAAATGGCAAAAGGAGAAAAAAAGAGAGAGAGCTCCTTTCTTCTTGCAGCTTATTTTATAGCTAGAAATCCTCCCAAACTCCCCAGCCCAGCCCATTCTGGGCTGGGCTATCTAGAGATGAAAGCAGGAAAATAGCTCTATAGAAATGTTGCAACTTCCGGAGACCATCTGGTTGTTTGCAAGGACCCAGAGCTAATTCAAAGCCTCCTAGCAGAGCTGGGAGAAGCTATAAGCTAAATGTAACTTCCCCTGGCAGGAAGAGTCAAATGCCCTTAGGTAATTTCTCCCAGCACCTCACCTAATGTCTTGAACCAAGATCTGCCTGGAATTGCCTTTATAGGGTAGAGAAGGGGGTTTCTGAGATGGCATGTCTCTGTACCAAAGACTATACTAATGCCAGTTAAATATTTCTCCAAGCCTTCACAAGAGTCTCGTCTACTTCACAGTAGTTTTGTATTTTAGTTGCCTTTGAGTTATCAGGGAGCCATGCTTGCTTGCTTGGAGGCAAACAGCATTTCTCTCTGGTCTAATTACTTAGAAATCCAACGTGGCCAGGCAAATACACTGGTAAGATCTAACTAGTCCCACGATGATTGTGGTAGCATGAGAGAATATTTATACCAGCCAGTACAGAATACATGGTCAGATAAGATTGCCACATTCAGACTACCCCCTATCTATGAAGTGACCTGCAGGAGGCAATCCAGGGCAGATGCAGAGGCCTAGGCTTTTAGGTGTCCTGCAACACCTGCCCCTTCTGGAAGCACAGAAGCTTTCCAGCCCTTGTGCACTACCCTCCACTTCTGACATGCCACGACCTCTGCATTCTGACCTCTGCCATTTTGGTTCATGACAATTATAAATGTCCAAGATACCCACCACTAAGGCTTCAGCTAACTGGGTGAAATACTGAGATGCTACTTTATGAAGATATCTTCTATCACCCAAATGGGTCAGGAAAGAATTCCCTGAGCAAAATTTACTCAACAGAGGTGATATCCTGAAATCCCTCAGAGTGTATTGAAGGAGACTCCCAGATTGATTTTCCATTCATGAGCCTTACAACCAAAAACAATCAGAACACTTGATTCTTCACCTCTTACAGAGGTGGTGTACTGTCAGACCAGCAAGAATGTAAAGCATCTGTGCTGTGAAATAGAAGGAAAAGGAGAAAGAGAGAGACAGACAGAAATGGGGAGGGAGAGAGAGAGACAGAGAAAGAGAGAGAGAGGGAGAGAGAGAAACAGAGAAGCTGCCAATTCTGTTAGTTTTGTCTGAGCAAGAACCCTGAAGGAACTACAGGTTCCTAGCAAGAGGTGACCATATTAATCTCGCAGTTAGTCAGTGACTGAGGGAACCATATTAAACTCCGCAGTTGGCCAGTGACTAAGGTGACCATTATTAAACTCACAGCCAGTGACTGACATACTTTAGCTTACAATTTCTCATTTAACTTCTCCTGTGGGTTGAATTTTGTTCTCCACTTTTACATGTTGAAGTCCTCACCCTGAGTATCTCAGGATTTGACATTATATGGAAAGTCTTTCAAGAAGTAATGAAGGTGGGACAAGTTCATTTTGAGTCAACCCTCACCCATGACAAGGGTGTTGTCATGAGAAGACAAGGTCAGGACACAGACAGGTCAGACTAAGAGACCACCGGAGACACAGAGGAGATGGCCACCTGCAAGCCAAGGACAGAGCCTCAGAAGCAACCGATCCTGCCTCCACCTCCATCTCACGCTCCAGCCTCCCCAACCGTGGCGAATGCTTTTTGGTTGTTTCAGAGCCCATTTGGTGGTACTTTGTATGGAAACCCAGCAGACAAACACACTTCCCTAATAGCTGGCATATTACGTTGAAAGCGAGGACACAAAGGCTCAGTGATTGCGAAGTTACTTGCTCAGAATCATGAGAGGATAAGGCTGCAGAGCAGGAATGAAAATGCATCTTCTGGCTTTGACTCTGGGGAACTTGAAGGAAAAAAAAAAAGAAAAGAAATTTCCCAGACCTGAACAGCAGAAAAATCAAGGACCAATCCCTTCCCCACAAAGAGCAGACATGCCCTTTTAAGCCTGAACCTGGAAACTGTTAGAGAAATATTATTGGGGCAGGTCCTGGAGGGCCAGTATGTGGCTGACAGTGAGGGGCAGTCAGCTGTAAACTGTCTTCAGGAGGAATGTCCACCCCTCCAGCCTCCCAGATATGAGATCATCAACCAATACTGGACAAGCATTGTGGGCAGTGACACGACTTCACTTGCTCCACACAATCCTCACCAGTACCCTGAGATCTTGGACTATTGCTGTTTGCGCTTTGTAGATGAGAATCCCAAGGGACTGTGGTAAAGGGTTTCCAGAAAGTAAGGCAGAATGGAATGAAACCCCAAGCTGGAAAAAGGGCCCCAGCACTGCCTACTTAAATAATTGCTTTTGAAAGGAGGGGTCTTTGAAGACTTCCAATCTTCAAACTGGCAGTGGGGGGCAATATGGGAAAGGCCTTCCCAGGGATGCGCAGGAGCTACTCCTAGCTCTGTGCACAGTGGTCTCTCCTGGTGATTCTTAGGGAACCATGTAGCACAGGGACTCAAACCCAGGTCTTCTGCACACAGAGCATAAGTCAGCACATTGAGCTATCTCTCTGGCCTCCACGCTTGAAACTGTACAGAAGAGAAAGAAATACTATTCCAAACTGACAAATCTAAACCAAACAGGAAATGACAAATAAATCTCTCTTCCTAATTCCTTCCAGAAAGGCCAATGAGGAGCGAAAGAATAAACTACCCTAATAATTACTTCCTCCACAACATTTTCATTGAGATGATACTGATTTTTCCATAAAATTTTATGGAAATTTCACACAGCTCAAATTTTTTAAAAGAAACCAATCAACACTTTCTGAATATCTGGAGTTTTTCTCAATCCTTTATATCTAGTCATTTCCTTCTGAGGTAGACCAAAAGGTACTATTTTAACGCTCACCCACCTTCCTTCTCCCAGTTAGCAAAATGAAGTTCAATGAAGCAAATGATCACCCATAACCCAGGAGCTGACAGAGCTCCTCCATGGGGGTTCAGTGACCCCATGAGCTTCCCCTACTTCAATCCTCATGCTCATCCCACTCACTGCTACTGATTCACCTCCTGAGGTGAATTGAGGAGTGATTCACCTCCCTGAAGAAGAACTGATTCTTCTTCCCTGTGATTCTTGCAAGCTCTGATAGCCTCGTGTCTTTCTCTACCTCTTTGGTAGATCTGAAGCCAAAAAGATCTGTGCATATACTCAATCTCCACACTTTTAGAATCCTCCAAAAACTTAGGTTTACTTGAAAAAAATGTAAAACTTTTATGCATGATGTTTCTGTGCCACTGACAGAGACTCAAAGGCCTCTGGGAATATGGGCACATATTTCTGCCCAACAACCCTTACCAAAATGGTTCTCTTCCCTTCCCTCATAAATGTGTCTTTTCATCTGTGTCAGCCTTGTGACTTTCCTCTCCCCACACTCTGTTCACCCTCCATAACTCCAAATCAAGGAAGACTCTGCTTCAGGAAAGGTCCTTTTCTTCACCTCTTGTGCTTGTTTATGCCATTTCCTGTCAGATCTTCCTCGCATTTTTTTTCTCTTACTTTCACTCCTCATAAAAAACAATCTCTACTTCTCTCTAGTATGCACATACAACCTGTCATCTCTTTATTTTCTACAATAATGAACTTCCCTTCCCTTACATATTGCATATTAAACTCCCATTAAGTACAAGATTTGGAAACTAGTTGCAGAATACAAGAATAACTGAGATCTAATGTTCCTAGATAGTTTACTGATGAGTACAAAAAGATAAAGCCGGGAAATTATATACAAACTTGCTATATAACCTTACTCTAAAAGAGAAATTCAAAATTCTTTGAAATTTTGTTGTTGTTGTTGTTGTTGTTTTTATTCTTTGAATCTTTGAATACAGAAATGTCCCCTATGCAAGAGGAGCTTCAGGGCTCTAGGGAAGAGAAGGCTGTCTTGAGAAAGAGGCAATTCCAGAAAAACCTAAAGGAAGAGTAAGAATTGGCCAGGCCAAATGCATAAGAGAACAAGCCATGCAGGACAAATTGTTCACAGGCTTCCCTCATTAGAATGAGCCTGGCAAAGCAGGGAGCCAAAGGATACACCACGACAAGCACAGAGCTCAAGAGATGACAGGCAGGAGGCCAGAGGACACAGAAGTCAAATTGCGGTCATCCTAAAAATGGAATGACTGTGCATTGCATAGCCTGGATATGATAACGGGTTTTAAATAGAGGAAAGACGTAGTGTGATATGTAATTCCTCTTAGGGAGGAACTGGGGAGTTTGTTCTTTGGTTGGCTGGTTGGTTGGTTGTTTTTTGGTTTGGTTTAGTTCATTCTGTTTTGCTTTGTTTGGGCTATACAACACACCCACATGCTTTCAAAAGCCAGAAATCATTAAAAGATATTCAGTAAATATTCTTTTCTGGCCCCACTTCATATCTCTGCTAAATAGGTATCAATCTTTCCTAATTTCTTATGTGTGTCTTCTGACCCCTTTGATATTTACACAAACAAATCAGACTAGAAACAATTTTCCATAGATTTTTTTTACATTGACATATACCATGTATAATATTTGCTATCTTGGTTTTTGTGTTTGTTAGGGGTTTTTTGTTTGTTTTGCACATTGGCACATTGTCTATTTAGCTCTTATAATAGTAGGGGAAGTAGATAAAGGAGAATTCACCTTTCACAAATGTAGGTCCTCCTCCTTCCCCCACTGCCCTCCAAAAAGGAAAATAAAAAACACGGACATTTCTAGAGTGATAGACTTTCTGTCTTATTCAATGTTGCATTAGATAGATGTTCAATTAAAAAAATCTGTTGTAAGATAGGAGCAGTAGTACCGTGGGTAGGGTGTTTGCTTTGCATGCAGTCAACCCAGATTTGATCTGTAGCATCCCTTATGGTCCCCCAAGCACCACCAGGAGTAATTCCTGAGTGCCAACCCAGGAGTAACCCGAGCATCACCAGGTATGACTACAAAAGGCCCTCCACCCAGAAAAAAAAATCTGTTGTTTTGAAGTAGGTAATGAAACTATCTCTATTGGATGAATCAGTACCATTGCAAAGAACAAAAGTATCTGGATGGTTATCTTTAATATGTTACTTTTTAGGGAGGTTATTGGGGGGCACACCCAGCATTGCTAAGGGCTCACTTCTGGTGGACTAGGGGATCCATATGGGATGCCAGGGATCGAACCCATTTTGACCACAAGCAAGGCAAACATCCTGCCTACTGTAGAATTAGGGCTTGGGCCCTAATCTTTTGCTTTTAAATAGACAATCTACAGAAGGAAACTTACCCTGACCCCAAGGATTTGCAATCCCCTCAATCATTAAAAACATTTAGCAATCTGGATTCTCACCTATCCCCACCGCACATTTCACTATGGGAAAGAAGAGGCAGGTGGCGCTTTCAAACAAATGTAAAGCGTCATGTCATTTCTCCCCCCAATACCCAATTCTGCCTTCTACCAATGTTTCTGCTTTAAGAATGTAAGCACTTGTCAACAAAACTAACAGCATTTCTTTAGTGCCACTAACAGTCAACCCACAGTCTGATTTCCCTGATTCTGTCAATAAGTCTTTGTACTGATGGCTTGTGGGTGAGCAGAAACCATGCAAAGCCCACAGATGACATGGGCATGCTTTCCATGTCTTAGGCCTCTTAGGTTCCATCACTTTCCTTCACAGCCGCCGTTTCTCATTTATGCCACTGATTTATTAGGAGAAACCGGGTCATATGTCCTGCACAGTGACCCACATTCAGCATTCGAATGACTGCTTTTTGCAGTATCATAACTTCCTTTCTAGACCCCACATTCTCCTGGAAACTGGCACGATCCATATTTTAGAAAAGTTCGTCTTAGTTGCTGTGTGAAAAACTGATTGATGAGTGACAGAGGAGACAATGAGAGGCTGTGTTAGCTATCCAGAGAACGGCTACCAGAGTACAACAAAGACACAGAGCTTTAAGAGTCTTGTGGCTTATTCACGAAGTACTCAGGAGACAGGATCAACAAGGCTTGTGGACAAACTGGAAAGAGGATTGCTTCTCTGCACAGTCAAGAACCAGGCCCTTACCATGCCGCAAATCAAAACGACTGCTTTCTCCTGGTAAAACATGTACATGCTCTCTGACATTCTCCTCACAATGATCATTTACAGCAAGTTTTAAGGGCACGCAAAGTTGTAGTGTTATTGTTGGTATTAAATTTTATTGCTATGGCTTTAAAACATAAACAAAAATAATTCCTTAAGTAGTTGGAAATTGTAATGATACTCTTGGGAATGGATCTTTACTGCTATGGATACAGTAAAGTACAAAGATAATAAATTTAAATTGCTCTATTAGTATTGGGAATAGATTTTATTGCCTTGGCTACAACACAAAGAATCAAGATTCATAATTCTTTTTTGTTCTCCCCACCACCAGCAGCAGGTTTATAGGCAGTGACTCCAGATCTAGTGTATAGGAGGGATCAAAGGTCACTCATATCACTGATTAGATAACAGGGTGAAAAAGGCTAATGGCAGCTTGATTCTTACAGGTGGCCAAAGAGCCAGCAAAATGGGTTCAAAGATCGGTCCCTGGAAGTAAGGTGAGAAGGAAGAACTGGTGGTCATACACATTGAGAAAAGATCATCCAGGAGGAATTACAACAAACCCCACTGAGAGACGCTTTCTCTGATCAGTCAGTTTTATAAATAAATCTCTGCAGCCCAACAGAGGTTGAGGTTTGGTGCTATATGATTTTGTGCTGGATAGACGTTGCTTATGGACCTCCATGTCAATTATCAGTGCATCCAACCAGCAAACTAGAAGTCTCCTTTGACTCCTCTCTCCTCACTTCCTCTTCTGGGTCAGACGCCCAACTTGCTCCTCATGATCTCCTATCTCTTCCATGATTTGCTATTTCTTTACCCATTTTAGATTGGCCTTTTATAAACACTTCTTTTTTCTCCCAGGACCTCATTCTTTAAATATCCATCCTCCAAACTCATTGCAACAATAATGATCATTATTCAAGGAGCATTACTGATGTGTCAAGGACTGTGATAAGCCCCTTTAGTATTTTCAACCAGGGGCATATAGACCCCTGAGGGCCCCCAAGATATTCCAAGAAGGTGGGGAGTCACAGATAAAAATCTCATAAATGGAGGCCAGAGAATAAGACCAGAGGACCAACCTGTAGGATAAGGAGGAGAAGCCAGAAGGAAAAATCAAACTCTGAAGGGAGCTGTGGCAGGGAAAAGATTGAGAAAATATGTCTTAAAACACAAATAAAACAGTGTTTAACTACCTTATAAGGAGAATGTCTCTATTTTGGTAAATAATAAAACTGACTTCAGAGTTGAATATTAAACGATATAATGGACTTATGAACATTGCCAGGTATAAGCAAAAAATAAAATTTCAGATCGGTATGCCATGTTGTCTGTCCTTTCTTCCTTCCGCCCATTCTTCCTTCCTTTTTTTTCCTTCTTTGCTTCAACAAGGAGTGAAGGGCAAAAGTACTGAAAATTTCACCAAACTCATCAATCACCAAACCCAAAATAATAGTTCTCATTAACTGAATAACTTACAGTTCTTGGAATATCTGTTCTTGCTCTTCCTCTGATCTAGAGCATAGCCCCTTTCCCTTTCATTGTCTAACTTCTGTTTATTGATCAAGATTATTTTAGAGATGATCTCAAGCAGGAAGACTACATTTCAACTATGTTGAAAAGCATATCCAAAAACAGCAGGAGCTTGGGGCATGTGTGCATGTACACACACACACACACACACACACACACACACACACACACACAGATGGCCCTGATCCTGTTCCTACTATAGCCTTGATATTTCACTATCATCTTGCTTATCATACTCTATCATAACCAGCTGCCTTGTTTTAAAACAATACTGTACTGTAACTTACCTGAGAGCAGGGTGGTGTCTTTTCTCTGTGAAGTCCCAGCATCCAATGCCTGAATCCTGACACATTGGGAATGCTTGCTGAAAGTTAGTTGAAAGAATACATGAGCAAACATATAGTTTAAATACAATTAATTCAAGAATACTCAGCACAATAAGTCAAAATCCTTTCAATCTTGAAAAAAATCGGGGCCAGAACCATAGTAGTGCAGGTAGGGCATTTGCCTTGCACGCAGCCAACCTGGATTCGATCCCGGCATCCCATATGGTCCCCTGAGCACCGTGAGGAGTGATTCCTGAGAGCAGAGCCAGGAGTAACCCTGGAGCATTGCCAGGTGTGACCCCCCCACCCAAAAAAAAAAATTAGGTCAAGCTCTTACTCAGTTTGAGGAATTACATCCACATGCTGTTCCAGAGTCAATCCACAATTATTCCCCTGTTTTCAATTCTACAAGCCAGCAAAATGTTACCTTTAACTCACTGTAGTGTATAATTGTTGGAGAATAAGCAATGCCTCTCAGCACACTCTATCAAGCACATGGAAAACAGTCACACAATAAACATGAGGAGTAATGTTTACCATGTTGCAGCAAACTTAGAATGCTTTGAGCAATTGAAGAAGTGAGTGCATTTATTAAACTTGATTGTCTTTGAGTTTCTTGCTTGGCAAGAACAGAGCGTGGCCTCCAAATTCTCAAGCTATGTAAAGTTTGGGCGGGAGGGCATTGTTTGTTGGTTAGTTTTCCAGTTGTTCTTTACTGAGGTCATAAAGTTCACGAGTTATAGTATGGATTTCATGACTAAGAATAATAGAAGGTGCTAACAGGAATCAGGAGTCAGTCCATGGCTAACCTTGTCTTCATATCTGTCTCCAGAAATGGTCATTAAATCAGCAAAATCAAGTTCAAGATTATTTTACTTCACTTTCCTTTTGTCTTTATTTGCACTAATGCCTCAAGATTTTGCTAATGAGAAAAAAGAAAAAAATGGGCTTGGGATTAGAGAGATAGTCCAGGGCCATAAGTCTTGCACACAGCCAACACTCAGGCACACTGTCCCTTCAAGCACCATCAAGAGTGATTAGAGCACTGAACTAGGCATAATCTCTGAGTACCATCACGTGTGACACAAAAACCAAAAGTAAAAGTGAGATCATGACTGAAACTTCCTGAGAATGTTCTCCCAATTGGAGAGGGATGTTCTTCCTCACACATACTTGGGCCTGCTGCCCCAATGGTTCCCCCATGGTCATCTGGGGTAAGGCACTCACAAACTTGGAATCAATAGTCATCGTCAGAGTCACTTCCGTCAGTGGCTAACCTTTATAACTGTATGCATTGCCAGGCATTCAGGAAGATCCCCATCAAACTGAGATGAATGTGTTCCATAATGTCTGTTTTTATTACATTAGGCTGGAAAGATGAAATCAAAAGCACTACTTTCAACAAAAATGTCCTGTGTCGATAGTTCAATACTCTTTCTCCAGGCCCTGGTGATTGCCCTCATTGTATGATGGATACAGGCTAAACATACAGCTCCCTGCTAGTTTGACAAGACTGTTCTCTCCGCCAGCGGTTACGGAGCTTTATTTTTTTTTTCACAGCAGCCTTCTAATTCCACCAAACCCACTGGATTAGCAAAAAACCTGAAAGTAAAATAGCACAAAATGATATCCCTGCATGAGCTACTATTATACATCACAACCTACAATTACACTGGTTCAATCTAAATGCCCCCAAACATTATTTCATTAATTCAAACCATTTCAGAACCGGTAAATATTTTCTCTTCTGGCTTTTCTATTATCACTAGTTTTCAGCAGAGAATTATGAAACAGACCAAGGCGACCCAATGACGTTGTCAGGAGTCAACCACACAGTGGAGAGGATGGGGAAATTCGGAGCTGGTACAGGAAGGAGGAGAAGAGTTGACAACGTGAAGTTGGATGGGGAAAATGAGGAGAGGAAGAGGAAGCGATCAAAGAAAGGCAGAACGTGGAGATAAAAATGGAGTCTAGCCTTGATGAGACTGAGCTGTGAGGCTGGTCTCAAGCCTGTGGACTGCCAGAAGTTAGTTGGGTTCTCTGCTGGTCGTTCAGCACAGCCAGTACAATCACCACAGCCCCGTGCTCCCTAAGTGTCGGGCATTGCTCCCAGGAACAAAGTGTCATGGCCTCCTTCAGGAATGCGTAGACCATAGGTCTCGCCACTGCTTTAAAACCCAATGTCCACCCTTGAAAGATATTTCCTCCTACAGTTAGTCCCTGAACTTAAATTTACTTGATTGGAGGGAAGGGTAAAAACTGTTCTGTAATTCTTAGCAAATCTAAAATCTTTCTGTAAAAGAGCCATTTGGAGTCAGAAAAGAGTGTTTTGGGAGCATGATTTTTTGAAGGTTGGGCATGAATATATATATATATATATATATATATATATATATATATATATGTGTGTGTGTGTGTGTGTGTGTGTGCGTGCGTGTGTGTGTGTGTGTGTGTGGTTCTCTTGGGAAGAAAAGGAGCATATTTTACGGAATGGATCATAACCTATTGACCATTTCTGGAGCAGGTTAGTGGGCAAGAGGAAGGAGTTTGGAACAGAGTCTTGACTCCACTAGCAGCTTTGCTGCCTACTAACTGAGAGATGCTGTAAGTTATTGAACCTCTGCAAACCGCCACTTCCTTATCTCTAAGAAAACCAGCACTGAGCTCAGAACATTCCTGTGAGATCCAAATGCAGTGATGCAGGTAACCTGCTATCACAAGCTGTATACCTGTTAGTACCATCCAAAGCATACCTTTTTAAGAAAATATGCAGACTGGAGCAAGAGTACAGCAGTAGGGTATTTGCCTTCCACATGCCCCACCCTGGTTCAATCCCTGGCATCCCTTGTGGTCTCCTGAGCACGGCCAGAAGTAATTCCTGAGTGCCAGGAGTAATGCCAGGAGTAACTCCTGAGCATCACTGGATCGACTGGTGTGACCCAAAAAGAAAAAGAAAAGAAAATATGATTAATTTCCATCTCATGACTCTGGGAGAGTGAAAGAAAGGAGGAAACCCCAAGTGGAAGCTGTAATCCTCCTCAGCACATACCAAACTATGAAGGCTTGTGTCCAGCATGTTAATCAAGTCGGGGCATATTGGAAAGAGATGGGGGGGAATTGTTGCAGTGTCCCCACTGGTGGAACGGATCTGTGTAAAGAAGCACACTCAGGAAATGCTAGATGTTGTGGCAGATCATGATGCAAGGTGGGGCTGAGATCAGAGGTGATGGAGAATGAATAGTCTGGGCAGGATGTTAAGCTGGAGGTTTTCCTCCTCAAAGCAGTGCAAGTCTCCTCCCGAAAATGTTGTGTTCTTGCTCTGTGGGCAACTCTGCCAGGAGAGCACCTGCTGACAGGAGCACTATAGAATGGAGCACTCGAAGAGCTTGCAGCTTTTGGTCATTGTGCTCAAGGTGCTGATTGACCAGGAGAAGTTCATGGGTGTTGTGCTGGCCTGGATCTCAGCCTGCATGATTCCATAACAATTAATGCGGCAGAAAGGACCAATTCTCTCCAAAGTCCAGAAACATGCCCTGGGTCCTGGGGCTGGCACCACTACTCATACCCATATATGTTGATACCCATTTCCTTTGCCCTGTGTCCAAAGTCCTCTCTCCGGTCAGGCCTACCCCCTCCTTTAGATAAAGAAGCAGCTTTATGTTGAGAAGCCATCTAGGTCAGGGGCAGCGCCACCCGCTATTGTGACAGCAGTGGCTTTTGCAAATGCTGGTCCCTTGTTCTCATTCCCTCCCCGGCTGCCCAGGAGGGGAAGCCAGCTGCAGCCCAGAAAACAATCCCACTCAACAAACAACGCAGTGCCCCAACTCGTCCTAATGAGGTCTGGTTCAAATGTTGGCACGCACACAAAATATTAATTTTTTAAATATGCATGATAAATATTATTGGGATTCATAGCCCAGGACTCCTGTAAAATCACAGTTGTTAATTATGCAAGTGCAAGCTGACACACACTCAGAATTCCATTGTTGCTTATAGGACAAAATTAGTCTCCGGGTTTTGACCTTGAGAGGTCACCCTGGGTGAATATTCTTATGTTTATAAACTGAAAAATGTCTAAACATCCCTGTGAAAAGTGCTTACTCTCATTTTCAAATGCTAAAGAAAGGGACTTCCCATTTAACAAATCAATTTGAAAATAAATTTTAATAATAAATCTTTAGAGCCAGCAAGGGTCTTCCTGGCACAAAGGACAAAGGGGCGGCGTGGGGGAGGCTGGGGTGGAAAGTAACTAATTATGGCTCATGTTTTCAACAAATGTTGATACATGTCCCCAATTTTAGCTAATACTAGACAACATGTATTAATATCTGTCCCCAATATAAAGTCCTTCTATCTACCTTGCCTTAGTCTTTCATGCTGCTGGTTGAAACCCATTGGCACTTGTTTAGTCCTTGACTGAGACTAACACAGGATTCCAATTCTACTGTGTTCAGGGCCTTTCTTGGATGCCCAGCGGGGGTCGGGCTGACAATAGGTAAGTGTCCATTGTTCTCTCACTCACTCAGGATTCCCACCAGCTCCAATACAGAGAAGCAATTGTACCCTGTTGACTTTATCCAGACCTTTTAAATTATTACCAAATTTGACATTTATTGCCCTGACTAGTACGAAACCTAACTAGGGAAGGAAAAGACCCCATTATCTCAATTCCAAAATCATTTTCTATTTGTGGCTCAGTCAACATTTCGGCATCTCATTAAATGTATTTCATTCCTTCCATAATAACCCATGTACCAGACCAGTGACCACAACTTTTGGTGTCCCGGCCCCTAAATTCTATTAGTCTTCAGGAAGCTTCATGGCTGCAACATAATGTTCAATCAGTGCAGAGAAATTAATTAAATTAAAATTATTTTTATTGTGATTTAATTAGCTTGATTTAATTACTTTGTTCACTGACTGAGCATTCTGTTGTTACGGCCAGATCCCTCGCTCTCATTCGCGGCATGAATGTTCCCATAGAATTACACATTTTCTCTGTTCAGCCACTGGAGCAGGCTAGGGGAGTTTGCCAGAAACTCACGATTTATCACAATCAGCATCATCACAAATTATAGGAAACATCCAGCACTATGATAACTTCTAAATGAAGTGTCTGAGAGCAGGTCACACTACCAGCCTAGGCTGTTAATCTGTCATATTTCTTAGTCAGCTGACACCGTAGCCAATGTGCTGTGCCTGCTTTATCACTGGGCAGCTCCTGGAAACGGCCACCTCTGGAGTGCTGGTGAGAGACCCAGCAACTCGAAAATCTGCTATCCTTACAAAGCCACCCTGAAGCTTTCCTGTGCCTCCGTTCATGATCGCTGGGCTCTTAGCTGGCGAGCCTCCCCTTCTCTGAGCCAGGGGGTCCCAGGCTGAGTCCAGGATCTGAAAGTGCATACAAGACATACTTTGCTTTCCCAAAGCTCACGGGAAGCTGTGTCACTTTCACAAAATATTACTTCGTGGTTTTTGAGAAGGGAAAGAGATCCAAAGAGGATTTCTGCCTTTACAACAAAAAATCGGAAAGCAAAATTAGAATTCCACAGAGGGTTTTCCTTGGCCACTCAAAGGTAGTTTTCAACCACTGGCAGGTAGGAACACGTAAAAAGTCTGAAAATCAGCCCCCTTTGATCCTTTCTGTTGTTTTTGCTTTGGTTTTTATTTTGGGATCACCCCCAACTGTGCTCAGGGGGTATGCATCTGGCTCTGTGTTCAGGGATCACTCATAATAGTGCTCAGGGGGACCATATGCAGTGCCAGCTATGAAAATGGAGTAGGCCTGAGTCAACTGTGTGTAAGACAAGCACCTTATGAGCACATATACTCTCTCTGAACTAGACCTTCTTGACACTTCTTCATTTATTTATTTGTGAGAGTGGGGGGTGTCACGGTATGAATTGCACTAGAAAGTGCTCAGGTCCAAGTTTTGGCTCTGTACTAATGAGTGAGCCTTGGCAGAAATGGAATACAGATAGGCAATGTGCAAGGCAAGTGCCTTAAGGCCTGTGCTGTGTTGCCAGCCCGCTTACAAACTTTTCATACCCATGAACACATAGGTATATAGAACTGTGCTGTGTCGCGAACCCTCTTACAAACTTTCCAGATCCATGAATCACATAGGTACATAGAACTGCTGTTGAAAACTTGAAGGAATGTGCACCCACAACAGCAACAGAGGCCCTCCAAGTTTCTTCTCCAAAACTGATTTCTGCAAAGTGGTATATATACTATTACGCCTGTGTCCCTCCAGGACAATTTTAAGTTTGATGTGCA
Organism: Cryptotis parvus; assembly: GCA_021461705.1. Taxonomy (NCBI): domain Eukaryota; kingdom Metazoa; phylum Chordata; class Mammalia; order Eulipotyphla; family Soricidae; genus Cryptotis; species Cryptotis parvus. The sequence goes on from JAJIBD010000355.1 coordinate 151,622, forward strand.
TTTGGATGATGTGGTAGATATTTGGGGAGAATAGGAATGCTAAAAATTTTCTAGATGAATTATAATAATCACATCTATTTACACTACATTTTATATTTAGGAGAAATTAGTTTATAGAAGATTCAACTTTCCAATTGCATGGAAGACCTAGAAGGCATATTATTTTCTTTGGTTGTGGATGCAGACTCCTCACCAGAGAACAATGGCTACTGCAATGAATACCTTGTAGGTACTGTAAGTATTGTAAAACACATTACTTTTATCACTACTTCAAAGGCATAAGAGTATTCTAACCCCCAGAAGATCACATGTGACCTCAACCTTTTTTTTTTTTTTTTTGCTTTTTGGGTCACACCAGCGATGCTCAGGGGTTACTCCTGGCTCTGCACTCAGGAATTACTCCTGGCGGTGCTCGGGGACCATATGGGATGCCGGGGATCGAACCTGGGCGGCACAGGCCAGCCGCGTGCAAGGCAAACGCCCTACCCGCTGGGCTATCGCTCGGCCCCGACCTCAACCTTTTTACCTAGAGGCCACCCTTAAGTGCAAAACATAATTCCAGCTAAATAGTGGCAGCCTGCTCCCTGGTAGTCCCATGAAGATAAATAGGTATGCCCTTTAGAAATGACCCACCTATCTAGGAAATATCTCATCTCAACTAACATTTGGTCTTTTGTTTGTTTTCATTTGGGGAGGGGAGACACATCTGGAAGTGCTGTGTCTCTATTCCGGCTCTATGCTCAGGAATGACCCTGGCCAGTGCTCAGGGTACCATATGCAGTGCGGGGATTTGCACCGGAGTCATGACAAACGGAGCTACATACAAGGCAAGTGCATCACATCTTTCCTGTGGTTTATAACTTCTCCATTTCCCCATTCGGTTCAATATACAGAAACATAAAACCATGATTTTAAGTGTGTGTTATTCAGCACCAATGTATGAAACCGAAAGCTGATAATAACTGTCTAACTGGGAGAGATGGAAATGTACAGAGCATGGTGTCTGCATTCTCTTGAAAATAATCTGTTATTCAAAGTAAATTTTTACTAGAAGGCAGGTCTTGTAGTAGTAGTAGTAGTAGTAGTAGTAGTAGTAGTAGTAGTAGTAGTAGTATAAACTCAGCATTTGGTCATCTGGAAATGTCTTACTTTCTGTTTCTTTCTCCTCCTCCCCTCCACCCTGGTTCCAGGGAAGCAACTCAGCATCTCACATATGCAACAGTCGCTCACCCACTCTAATTCTTCAAAACTAGTTTTCTAGATAAAAATTAAAAAATTATTATAGATGAGTTCCTTTTTTTAGGAATTTAAATATATTATTTCATTACCTTTCTGATTTTCAAGGTGAAAAATCAGCTGTTAATCTTCTTGAGAACCCATTAATATGACAAATTACTCCTTACTCACTGCTTGCAGTTTTCTCTTGGTCTTTCTCCCTGCAGCCACACCAGCACTGCTGGTTATTTTTCTTTTGATATGTGCCTGTCCCTGTGTTGTGAGATGACATCTCATTGTTCTGATTCGCATCTCCCTGATGATTTACATCTACTGATGTAGAGCATTTTATCATGTGCCTTTTGGCCATTTGTATTTCTTCTTGAAATTACAAAGAAGTTTCTGTGCATTTCTTATTCCCATTTTTTGATGGAATTGGAGTATTTTCTTGTCAAATTCTACCAGTGCCTTATATATATTTGATATTAATCCCTTGTTTGACAGGTATATGGTAAATAACTTCTCCCATTTTGTGGCTTGGCTTTGTATCTTGGTCACCATTTCTCTGAAGAATCAGAAGCATTTTGGTTTATTATAGTCCCATTCATCTTTGCTTTACTTGTTTGGTGAGAAGTGTTTCATCTTTGAAGGTACCTTTCGCTTCAATGTCATGGAGAAACCTGCCTACATTTTCCTCCATGAATTCAGGATTGATGTATAGGTCTTTAATCCATTTGGACCGAACTTTTGGCCTGGCTTTAGAAAGAGGTCTAAATCTTTTTTTATTTTTGCTTGTAGCTGTCCAATTTTCCCAGCACTACTTGTTCAAGAAGCTGTTCTTGCTCTACTTCATATTTCTTGCTCCTTTATCAAAGATTAACAATCATATATTTGAGTGTCTGTGTCAGGACACTCAAATTTATTCCAATGGTCTATAGGTCTGGCTTCATTCCAATACCATGCTGTTTTAATGACTACTACTTTGTTTTTTTTTTTTTGGGTCACACCCGGCTATGCTCAGGGGTTTCTCCTGGCTCTGCACTCAGGAGTTACTCCTGGCGGTGCTCGAGGGACCATATGGGATGCCGGGGATGGCTGCGTGCAAGGCAAACGCCCTACCCGCTGGGCTATAGCTCTGGCCCCCCCATGACTACTACTTTGTAGTACAGTTTGAAGTTGGGAGAGGTGATACATCCCATCTTCTCTTTCCCAAAGATTGCTTTAGCTATTCATGGAGGTTATTGTTCCATATGAATTTCAGGAGTGTTTGATCTATTTATTTGAAAAAATGCCATGTCCTTATAGGGACTGAATTGAATCTGTATATTACTTTGGTGACAATGTTGGGGCCGGAGTGATAGTCCAGCAGGTAGGGCGTTTGCCTTGCGCGGCTGACCCAGGTTCAATTCCTGGCATCCCATATGGTCCCCTGAGCATCGGCAGGAGTAATTCCTGAGTGCAGAGCCAGGAGTGACCCTGAGCATTGCCAGGTGTGACCCAAAAAAAAAAACTTTGGTGACAATGTTAAGTCACCAATTCATGAGCAGGGAATGCATCCCCATTTCTTTGTGTCCTCTTGAAATAGCATTTTTCTTTGTACAAGTCCTTTGCCTCTTTAATCAAGTAGATTACGAGGTACTTAGTTTTCTGAAGAACATTGTGAAAGGGATTGTTTTTAATATCACTTTATTCTCTTTCATTATTTGCATATAGGAAAGCCATGGAATTTTGTGTATTGATTTCATAACCTGTCCTTCTACTATAGAAATCTATTGTTTCTAGGAGTTTTTTTGTCTTTAGGATTTTCTATGTATAGTATCAGTCATCTGCAAATAATGAGAACTTGACTACTTCTTTTCTAATCTGGATGCCTTTCATACCTTTTTCTTCCCTAGCTACTACAACAAGTACTTCAAGTACCACGTTGAATAGAAGTGACAAGAGTAGGCAACCTTGCCTGTGCATGATCTTAGAGGGAAGGTTTTTAGTTTTCCCCGTTGAAGATAATGTTTGCTGTGGGCTTGTGGTAGATGACTTTGACTATATTGAGGAAAGTTCCTTCAACTACCATTTTGCTGACAGTTTTTATCATGAATGTGTGCTGGATCTTGCCAAGTGCTTTCTCTGCATCTATTAATATGATTATATGATTTTTATTGATATGATTCTAACTGATACTTGTCATTCCAGTAAGCCTAGCAAGAAGTCAGAGCAACCCACACATTATGAGGTCAGTCATTCTCAACATCTAGACTCAAGTTCCTCAGAGCTCCATCCAAGAAAACCTGATCTTTCCCCTTTAATTTTCATCAGCAAATGCTCCAGATGAGAGCCTTCTACTGAGAGTATACCACGTACATGGCAGAGCCTAGCAAGCTACCCGTGTTTTGTTATGCCAAAAACTAGTAACAATTATGGACCTCAATTCCATGACCTGAAGAATGGTTTGAGTCTCTTCCTGTTCCCTGGAGCAAGCAGATGCCTTTGGGTTACAGTTGCTTGTGACAGGACGTATGGAGATGTTACTGGTGCGGCTCGAGCAAACCGATGAACAATGGGAAGACAAGTGACAAGTGACAAGTGATGGTGTATTATACTGACTGACTTCCAAATGCTAAATTATCTTTGCATGTCTAGGATGAATCCCATTTGGTCATTATGATATTTTAAATGAGTTGTTGGATTCTATATGCTAGTTTTCTGTTGAGGATCTTTCCATCTGTAATTATTAGGGATATCAGCCTATAATTTTCTTATTTTGTGGTGTCTCTGTCTGCTTTTTCTAGCAGGGAGGTATTTACCACAGAGAAATTGTTTGGGAGTGTCTCCATTTCTTCAATTTGGTTGAAAAGCTAGAAAGAGATTGAGAGTAGGTCCTCTTCAAAGGTCTGGAAAAATTCACTGGTGAATCCATCTGGGTCTGGGCTTTTATTTTGAGGGAGACTTTATAGATAGAGACAGAGATAGAGATAGAGATAGAGATAGAGTTAGTGCTAGAGATAGAGATAGAGATAGAGATAGAGATAAAGATAGAGATAGAGATAGAGATAGAGATAGATACATCTTATTATACCACCCTGAGATATACAATTACAAAGATGTTCATGTTTGGGTTTCAGTCATACAGTGTTCCAGCACCCATCCCTCTACCGCTGCCTATTTCCCACCACCAATGTCCCCAATTGCCTCCCCTTCCCCCAGTGCCTGCCTCTATAGCAGGCACTTTACCTCTTCTCTCTCTCTCTCTCTCTCTCTCTCTCTCTCTCTCTCTCTCTCTCTCTCCCTCCCTCCCTCCCTCTCATATTCTCTTTCTTTGAGGGAGACTTTTTGATTACCATTTTAATTTCTTCACTAGCCATAGGCCTACTCAAGCAATCAAGGTATTCTTGCTTCACTCTACAGAGGTTATAAGAATACAGGAATTTATATATTTTTTCTAGTATCTTTTGTTTTGTGGCATACAAAGTAATCGCTGATGATCCTTTGAATTTCTGTGGTTTCTGTTGTGATGTCCCCCACTTTCATTTCAAATTCAGTTTATTAGGGTTCTCAATCTTCCTTTGTGAGTCTTACTAGTGGTTATCAATGTTGTTTAATTTTTTGAAGAACAAGTTCCTGGTTTTTTTTTTTTTTTTTGGCATTGTTTTTTGATATTCCAGCTTGTTCATTTTTGTTCTAATTTTTTACTATTTCCTTCCTCCTGCCTGGTTTGGGCTCCTGTTGATCATTTTCTACAATCTTAAGCTGTGAAGTAGTTATTAATGTGGACCCTTTCTTCCTTCCTGATGAATGCTCGCAGAGCTATAAACTTTCCTTTCAACACTGTTTTTGCTGTGTCCTACAAGTTCTGGTAGCTCATGTCCTCATTATTATTTGGTTCCACAAATCTTTTGATTTCTTTGATTTCCTCTCTAACCCACTGGTTGTTTTGTAGTGAGTTGTTCCATTTCCAATTGTGTGTGTCACTTGTTACTTGACTTCCTGTTGTTCAAAGATTTGCTCGAGCAGGCACCAGTAACATCTCCATTCTTTGGGAATGAAGTCCATTATTGTTACTGTTTTGGGCATATCAAATACACCACGGGTAGCTTTTCAGGCTCTGCCATGGCTCTGGATTTATCCCTGGGGGGCCCAGTCCTTTTCTATGTCAGACCATCAACCATCCAGGGCCCACGGGGCAGAGCCCTGGGTGTAGACAAGCCTGTCTCCTGTCTGCCACCTGCCAATTCAGCTGGGCATCACAGCCACTCCTGCAATACCTCGAGGGGCAGGCATTGTGTGTGATTAAATTCTATTTTTGCGGCATTGTGGTCTGAAAAAAGACAGTTGATCCGATTTCTTGATTTTATGGAAGTATGTTTTGTGGTCCAGCATGTGTTATATCTTGGAGAAGGGCCCATGTGCACTGGGAGAAGAACGTGTGGGAAATGAATTTTCATCAGCTTTTGGGTGATGAAAAGCCCTGTAAATATCTCTTCCATTTCTTCCTTCAAAGCCACTATTGCCTTGCTGACTTTCAGTCTCATTGATCTATAAGAGGTGACATGGTGGTGTTGAAACCTCCAATATTTTGCTGCTACCAGTGATCTCCTTGAAGCCTATTAGCATTTGTTTTAAATATTTTTCTGGTCCTTCATTGGGTGCATATATGTTTATTTGTTCAATTAATTTTTATATACATATCCCTTGATTATTAAGAAATGGTCTTCGCTGTCCCATATAGCCTTTTTCATCTTGAAATCTATGTTGTCGAATACTAGTATGGTCACCTTGGCCTTTCTGGAAGGCAGCTATGCTGACCACTATACCACCAATGCCACTGCCTCGGCATTTTTGAAGGAGTTTTTGCCTAAAGAATTGTTTTCCAGCATTAGACTTTGAATCTGTGTTTTCTCTGACTATTCAAATGTGTTTCTTGTAGGTAGTAGGATGTTGTATTTTGTTTTAATCCATTTTGCAACTCTGTGTTTCTTATTTGGTGCATTTAGACCATTAACATTGAGAGAGATTTTTTGTCATGGGATTCTTTGCAATCTTTCTGTAAAAGTTTGTTGTGCTTGTGGGGTTTTTTCTTGCCTTACAGTAGCCCCTTCAGTCTTTTTTAAAAAGTTGATTCTGAGTCTATGAAATTACTGAGCTGTTGTTTATCCATGAAGTGTATCATTCCTTCAAATCTGAGTAAGAGTCTAACCGAATAAAGTATTCTTGGTTAGGCCTTCATTTCATTGAATTTTTTAACTCTATAACACCATTGACCTTGAGTCTGGCAGGTTTCATTCGGATAGGTCTGCTGTAAATCTAAGAGATGCTCACACACAAGAAAATATTTCATTAAAACCTTTCATCATGGTCTCTCATGAAAGATTTAACAACCCACTGACTTTGTCTGCCACCTGTAAGTCATCTATAGACTAAAAAACGATGTGGAGGAAAGCAGAGATGCAGCATGTAAAAATATATGGGAAGATCTGGAAAAGACTTATACCTGGTATAGTCTAATGGGAGGTAAGAACTGAGAAAGAAAATTTTCTAAGTGAAATATATTTAGCAACTGGCTCTCAGGATCTTAGAATGTTTGATCTAGAAAAGTATTGAGCTTGAGTGTGAGGGAAGTCCTTGGCCTCCTGGTTCTTACTGCATGCACCCTACCCACATGCTTCTTGGAATTGGATAGGGCTGGACTATTGAAACTGGGATCTAAGAAAAGGAATGCTTTTATTTCTCTTCTCCTCTTTTTTTTGTTGTTGCTGCTGTTACTGTTGCATTGCAATGACTGGGACACACTTGCTTGCAGTGGTCATACCTCTTGTATTCTCTGTTCTGATTCCAGTGATCTCAGCTGTTCAGTGCCTCTCCTCAGGGATCATGCTTGGGCATGTGGGTGATGTAGGGATCTTGCTTACAAAGCAGGTGCTCTGCCATGATACTCTCTCTGGCCTCCAGGAACATGTTTTAAATAGTAAAATTCAAGGCCAGAGAAACAAGTAGGACTAAGGCATTTGCCTTCCATCAGGCCATCCCAGTTCAGTCTCTGGCATCACACATGGCCCTCTGAGTATTGCCAGGAGTAAGCACAGAGCCAGGTACAAGCTCTGAGCTTTAGCTGATATTGCACAACCACCCTACAAAAATAAATAAACAATGAGCTTCAGGGAGCTTCAGGATTAGTGAACTTGTCAAGGTTTAGTAGGTGAGTAGTCCAAGATGCGCTCTGAAAAAACACAGAAGCAGAGAGAAAAATCCCCTTTCCGTGACTTGTCCTCTTCAGTTCTCCAGCAGTCTCTTCTTTAGTTATATCCATTATTTTGAATAAATAGACATAAATTAACTTTTTATGAATCCTGGAAGATGAGACATGGTACATGTGTGTTGCAAAGCAGTAGTGGAGTAAGGATCCAATGTTGAAGTCACCCCCACCTCAGTGGTACCACCTGGAGTCACGTGATTAAAGATGTCTTCCCAGCCATGCTACCTTCAAAATCCCTAACCCTGATGCCCTGAGCTAAATAAAATGGTATTCTATGCCATAAAGTTTGAGGTAGTTTGCTTAACAGGAATAGATCACTGGCAGTAGCATCCAACATTTGCCTACATGGCCTTACAGAAACAGGTGAGTTTAGTGAATATTCACTTTCTCTTACACCATGGTCCTCCAAACAGCATCAAGAGTGATCACTGAGCACAGAGCCAGGAATAAGCCCTGAGCAAGGAATCAAATGTCATAGAAGTTTTCAACACTTGGCCCATCACCTCTCAGAGGCAGCCGGATGAGACTCTCTCACCATAATAGCCTCCATTTTCTCAGCCCAGACCCCACAGCTCATCAGAACCCATGCAAGAGAGGCGCTGATCTCAAGACTAGTTCAGAGCAGCTGGGTTCGAGCCCAGGTAGGTGGCGCTCGGAGGTGGAAGTCACCGGATGTTTCTGGAGATGGAGCTGGGGTCCCCATTCCCTTCTCTGACCCATCCCAGAGGCCTGGTGGCCCCGCCCACAAACTGCCTCAGGGCTCTTGGCCATGATGCAGAGACTCAGATGCAAGGGGGGAGAGCTGCCATTTGGCTGTCCCATAGCTCAGCTGACCATGAGGCTCCCAGGAGGCAAGATGAATTTTGGGAGTGGGCCCATCACCTCTATAGGGCCTCGAAAGCAGCTGTATGAGACTCACTCACCATAACAGTAGCCATTTTTGTGTTCCACACCCAGTACCTCAAACCAGTGGAACCAATCAGAGTTCTAGAATATATTACAATCCACAATGTGTAAGAAAGGGAAGTGAGGAGGAGAAAGAGAGAGAGAGAAAGGAGATAAAAAATGTACATATTATGATACCAATATCCAAGGTCACTGTCTGTCACTGTCTTCCCGTTGTTCATCGATTTGCTCGAGCGGGCCCCAGTAACATCTCCATATGTCCTGTCTCATGCTAGTAGAGCCCAAGGGCATCTGCTTGCTCCAGGAACATAAAGAGCCACAATCCATTTCGGAATGACATCTATAATTGTTACTGGTATTTGGCATATCAAATACAACACGGGTAGCTTGCTAGGCTCTGCCGTGCAGGTAGCATACTATTGCAGTCATCTCTAAGTCCAGCATTTAATGATGAACCGTGCGCCGCTTGCGGCGCGCGAGAGCTGGACTGTGATAGGCTGGTCTGCTGGGTGGAGTTCTGATGAGAGAGAAGTCCGGATGTGGAAAATGGAGGCCCTCATGGAGTGGGGGGGTCGTCTGGCTTGTTGCAAGGCTCTGCTGGGCTGGCGGGCCAGGGCTAGAACCCGCCATCTCTCCTGGGCTCCTTGTGAGCTGCTGGGCACAGGGGAGAGCAAGTAGCAGCTCTGCCCCATGTCTGTCTCTGGATCAGCATACCTGGGCCGGATTAAAAAAGACTGCAGCAGGGTGGATTTCGATGAGCTGGAGTGTGATAGGATGGTCTGCTGGGTGGAGTTCTGACGAGAGAGAAGTTCGGATGTGGAAAATGGAGGCCCTCATGGAATGGGGGGGGTCGTCTGGCTTGTTGCAAGGCTCTGCTGGGCTGGTGGGCCAGGGCTAGAACCCGCCATCCCTCCTGGGCTCCTTGTGAGCTGCTGGGCACAGGGAGAGCAAGTAGCAGCTCTGCCCCATGTCTGTCTCTGGATCAGCATCCTGATCCAAGGTCAAGTGAAACATATATCAGGAGGTCTTGTCAAAGGTGGAAATTATCACAAACGTGTGGGAGTCAGAGTTTAGGTAAGACAGAAAATGGAACAGGGTGCTAATAATAGTCGAGGGTACTAATGCCAACCTAGAACTGAGCATTAAATAGAGGCAAAAGGATACACATGACAACCTTTTAATGTATGTTCTGTAATCCATAGTCTGGAAGGGAAGGAAAAGAGAAAGAGAGAGAAAGGGAAAGAAATAAAGAACCTGCCATGGAGCGGGGCTGGGGAAGGGGGGAGGGAACCGGGGATGTTGGTGGTGGGAGATAGGCACTGGTGGAGGGGAGGGTGCTGAAACACTGTATGACCAAAACCCAAACATGAACTTTTTAATTGTATATCTTTTTATTTGTATATCTCACGGTGGTATAATGAAATACTTAAAAAAACCTGCCATGAAGGCAGGCTGGAGGAAGTGGGAGGGAGGTGGGGACACTGGTGATGGGAAATGGGCAGAGATGGAGGTATGGGTGTTGGAACACTGTAGAACCAAAATCCAAACATGAACATCTTGTAATTGTATATCTAACAGTGGCATAATAAAATATTTTTTTTAAAACAAGAAGTATTCAACACTGACACAGGGACTTGGAACAATGGTAAAATGCCCTTTCAAATTATGGAGAATTGTCTCTATATAGAATTTTTCTCTCCAATCAAATAATCAGACACAGGTACACCCGGCAGAGCAGAAACCAGCTTTCCCTGTTGCGGCGCAGCCGCTTTGACAGCGGCCGCAGCAATTTACCTCCAAATTACCATAAATATTTTACCCACCCCTCTGAGAGAGACCCACAAAGTAATGAGAATATAGCACCCGCATGGCAGAGCCTGGCAAGCTGTCCGATGCGTGTTTGATATGCCAAATCCAGTAACAAAAATGTTTATTTTCCTGACCCGAAAGAGCCCTTAATACGGCAGCAGTAAGAAAGGCGAACAAGCAGTGCCTGATAAAATTTCACGGCTGTCCCAGGCTGCCAAAAGCGAAGAAGAACTAAAACGACTGTACTTTCAATGCACGCGACGCTGGCATCGGAAGCATATATCGAGGATCTGATGGTGCAAGTGCAAAAGATCAAAACAACATCATTGGTCTGACTGAGACGAGGAGGTGTCAGTCGCATCATGCTGTATTTGACACCGGAGAAGAATTGTTCCTTGGAACATGTGACGAAAGAGGCGTCGGTGGCGTTGGTGTCCTTGTCAACACGAACATGGCTGTCAACATTGATTCATTTGAATGCCTAACAAACCGAATAGGACGATTACACTTGAGGAGATGTGGCCCATTGCCAGCAATTTCTATCTTCATTGTTTATGCACCAACATCCACATACAAAGGAGATGAAATTGAGAAATTCTACATGGAATTGGAGGAGTTCTATAAAAAAGATCACACCTTCTACAAGATCATAGTCGGTGATTTTAATGCCAAGGTAGGACCAAGAAGATCGGCTGAAAAACTCCACATCGGGACCCATGGCCTAGAATGGAACGAACAGAGTGAGAGACTATCTGAGTTCATCATGTCCACCAAGACTATTCATGAGAACTCACAGTTTCAGAAGGCTGAAGCGAAACGTTGGACATGGGAATCTCCTGGCGGACAGTTCCACAATGAAATTGACCACATCATCTTCAATCGACGGTTTTGTCTGACCGATGTTGCTGTCGTCCCCAAATTCCAGACAGGATGGGACCACCGTCTCCTTCGTGCAAAATTCTACTTCCCGCATTGGGGAGAAAAAGCTGCAAAGTTTAAGAAGAGAACTCCCAGAACGACCACCAACTGGGAACTCTTTGGCACCATTGGAGCAACATGGGAAGATGCCATCATTGATGACATCGATGAAGAATACAACCGACTGGTTCAGCACCTCCATGACTGTGCGAAGAATGCCGAGAGAGAGAAAGACACAAAAGGACACTTGTCTTCAGAAACTCTTGAGCTCATTCGCCAACGTGGCAAGGAACGAGCCTCAAGAGACCAAATGCTAACGTCCAAGCTTGCTAAACAGTGCAGAGAAGCTATAAAAGCAGACCTCAAAGACAGAAGAGCAGAAATACTGGAAGATGCAGCAGAAGCCGGGAAAAGTATTCGCACTGCCCGCCTGTCCTTCGCCAACTATAAGACCAAGATGACTGCCCTCCGGCGCCCTGATGGATCTATCACATCTTCCAGAAAGGCAATGGAGAAGATTATCCAGGACTTCTACTCAAATCTCTTTGATAGCCACATCCACCTGCCCACATACCAAATTCCACAGGATGGATATATCATTCCCAACGTTCTTCCTTCTGAAATCCGACATGCCATCTCATCGGTAAAGAAGGGAACAGCACCGGGCCCAGACAAAGTCAGACCCGAACACCTGAAGAATCTGCTGTCGGTACTCATCAATACGCTAGCTTGGCTCTTCACACGCTACCTGTCTGAATGCAAGGTGCCCTCCCAATGGAAAACCAGCAGGACAGTTCTGCTGTTCAAGAAGGGAGACATTCACGACATCGGCAACTATCGCCCCATCTGCCTGTTGTCGGTCATCTACAAGCTGTTTACACGAGTCATCCTGAACAGGATTAGCAGAACACTAGATGAAGGACAACCATGCGAGCAAGCAGGTTAACGGAAAGGATTCAGCACAATCGACCATATCCACACAATAACCAAGCTCGTTGAGGTTTGTAGGGAGTACAAGATGCCGCTCTGTCTCACGTTCATTGATTTACAGAAAGCCTTTGATTCTGTGGAGACTGAAGCAGTCATCGAAGCCCTAGCCAAACAGGGCATTCAAACCCAATACATCAAGATCCTTCGTGAGCTGTTTTACGGATTCACCACCAGGATCTCACCATTCTACAAGGGAAGTCATCATTGATGTCAAAAGAGGGGTTTGACAGGGTGATATCATCTCACCAAAACTCTTCAGTGCCACCCTCGAGAACATCATGAGACAATTAGAATGGGAAGGAATGGGAGTGAAGATAGATGGTCGGCAACCTACGCCACCTCCGCTTCGCTGATGACATCATTCTAATAACACCAAACATTAGCCAAGCGGCACAAATGCTGGCTGACTTTGACCGAGAATGTGGAAATGTAGGTCTACAGCTGAATCTGAAGAAAACTACGTTCATGAGAAATGAACTAGTTCCTGAGGCCCCATTCACTCTCAATGGAACAAATATCTCTGAATGCAGCAGTTATGTGTACCTAGGTCGAGAAGTCAACATGATGAACGACCTAAAACCTGAGCTGCGCAGGAGGAAGAGAGCGGCATGGAATGCCTTCAAAGGCATCAAAGAAATAGCTAAAAGGACAAAGAACCTCCGGCTCTGGGCACATCTCTTCGACTCCACCATTCTCCCTGCATTAACATATGCCTCAGAGACCTGGGCCCCTACGAAAGCAGGATGAGAATGCTATTCGGGTCTCCCGGAGAGGCATCGAAAGAGCTATGCTTGGAATATCATGTCTCACCAAGTGAGTGAAGGAATCCGGAGTTCTGACCTCCGTCGCTATTCCAGAATCAGGGACGCTGTCTCGTTTTCCAAGGCATCGAAAATCAGATGGGCAGGACGTGTAATGCGATTCGGAGACAACCGCTGGACTAGAGCTGTTACAGACTGGATCCCACGGGATGTCAAAAGATCACGTGGCCGCCCACCTACAAGATGGTCAGATGTCTGTGTTAAGACCCTGAAGGAAGCGGTTTGAGGCTCTTCATATTCCTGAATCAACCAGATGCCATTGGGCTACATTGGCACGTGATAGGGTCCAATGGAAATGTTATTGGTGCCCGCTCGAGCAAATCGATGAATAACGGGATTCAAGTGATCAAGTGATCAAGAATCAAATAATCAGCCAAGGGTATGTTCAGAATGAAGAAAATTTCAGACATAGAAATATCCAACCCTTGAGCGATAGCCCAGAGGGTAGGGCGTTTGCCTTGCAGACAGCTGGCCCATGCTGGTCCAGGTTTGATCCCCAGCATCCCATATGGTCCCCCAAGCACTGCCAGGAATTATTCCTGAGTGCAGAGCCAGGAGAAACTCCTGAGCATTGCCGGGTGTGACCCAAAAAGCAAAAAAAAAAAAAAAAAAAATCCAACCCTTGTATGTATATATATATATATATATTTTCTTCATATATATAAAGAAAATATAAAAAGTGTACATATTATTAAATGAAGGAACAAAACAAAGAGAAAGAAAATAGGATGCATAAAATAGGCTTTAACTAGTGGAATAATAAAGTATATTCCGCGAGGTTGCTAGTTAATGAAGATCTCAGAACAGCAACAGCCAGTCCAGATAAGCGCTCATCAAGGGCCTCCAGAATAGACTTAGCCAGAATTTCTGGTGCAAATGTACATCTCAAGGGAAGATCTAGAACACTGGCTTAGATCAGGGGATGATAGATGCATCGGAAATCAAATAAATAAGAAAACACAGTAACTATAGCCCAGAGTAGTGTGTTCTGGCAAAGAAATGTAGTGTAGCAACATGGTACTCCTGAAACATTACTATTAACAGTGTTATAAGTCAAAGTACCTAATTTTTAATTTTTTTAACAAAAATAAAACCTAACTATATGATCACAACCTTAAAATAAAGAATGTGTTTTTTAACACATCACTCCCGCTTTACAAGGAGCAGCAGCAAGCAAGAAAATGGAAAAGAAAGTTGTACTTGAATTTAAAAAATGCAACCCAAAATATTATTTAACAGGCTGGAATGATAGTATAGTGGGTAAAATATTTGCCTTGCACACAACTGGTCCCCCAGCACCACTAGAGATAATTCTGAACTCAGAGCCAGGAATAGACCCTGAGCATCTCTAGGTGTGACTCAAAAAATCAAACCTAAAAAGTTGTGATTTGAATTTTTGTTATTGGGGTTTTTTTTTGTTTTCTTTCTTCTAGTACTTTATATAGCATGCATATTATTTGTTCAATGTATGTTATGATTTATTTTACTTCCATCAAGAAGATGTCTTTTTTGTTTTCAACATAGTTTCTTTTTGTGGTGCAGAAATTTTTTATTTGGTATGGCTGATATAACACTCTAGATTGCCCTTATTTAGTCCCATTGGCAGCCCCAGGCCGCCCTCAGTCCACTAAGCCAAGACTGCCATATTTCAGTGCCCAGTACAAAGCTTCTTTCTCCACTAAATTTTCCCTGACTGAAAATTTACACAAGGTCTCAAAATTGCATTTTCTTTCTAATACCATGCCACTAATATAGTAATGTCTCACATAGTTGGGGCTTAAATTATAAACTGTTTTGAGTTGCACACTCTTTTTTCATATGATTTTCTGGCTCACATAACAACAAGGACAATGCTATTTGTTTCTGTATGCCCTGTCATACCTAGCACAGGACTAGATTGATTATTGAAGGAAGTATTATATATGCACTTATGCATTTATATAATATCCCTTATCATAGTAACTGTGATATTTCATGAGTAGATTAACCAATAAGAGACAGGAAAGTGTTTTTGGAGGGGGCTAACTGAGGTACATCTGGCAGTACATAGGACTGATTCCTGCTCTTTCTCAGGGATCAGTGCTGCTAATGCCAACCCCTGTACCATCTTCTGCCATAG
>JAJIBD010000356.1:0-118001 GCA_021461705.1 Cryptotis parvus
GAGTCTTCAACAATATGATGCCATTGTGAACTACTGAAGCAAATCTAAAAAAGTGAGACTACATTAAATTTAAAAATTTATGTTGCCAAAGAAAGCTCTACACTAAGCCCAAACAGCTAGAGTGAAAGAAAATATTCACACTCAACACATCAGATAAGGGGTTGATATCTAGGAATCTATAAAGTACTCACAAAGATCATCATCAACAACAACAAAATCTAAAGAAGTGCCATCGAAAAAATATGGCAAGGAATTGAAAAGACACTTCCCTGAAGACCAAAGAATGGCCAATATACACATAAATGAATGCTCATCTTCACCTGTTATTAGGAAAATCGAAATCAACGACAGTGAGGTTTCATCTTAAAATAGTGAAAATGTCTCATGTCAAAAGCACTGGGAACAATCTGTTGGCAGGAGAAGTGGTGAAAAAAGAACCTATCATCCACTGCTGGTGGTAATGTTGTCTGGTCCAATCTAGAGGAAACAGTATGGAAAGGACTCAGTAAACTCAAATTAACCCCATATCATCCAGGAATTCCACTTTTTGGGAGTATCTAGCTCTAGGAGAAAAATATCCATTCAAAAGATACATGCACCAAATTATTCATTGAAACACTAAATACAAAGAGCTATTATTTGGAATTAACCTTGAGGCTCCATAACAGATAAATAGGTTATATCACAAAGCTAAGGAATATGGAAATCACGAGATTTACAGCAACATGGAGTGTCATCCATCCATGGATCCTCGAAGGATAGAAGAAGAAAAGAGCCCCAAAGCATGAAGTAAGGGTGCCCACATTCAAAATCTCTGACAAAGAATACAGAGATAAAATGGTGAGGATGTTTATCAAGCTCATAGAAACAGTGGAACAGACATCCAATAAAATACTGGAGGATATAGAAAGTAACATTGAAGCAGGACAGCCAATGAGTTACAGAAAGTAATGAGAGCAGAAATAAGAAAACTACAAAAAGAGAGGCCATTAATTAAAGATTTTTTTCATTTCCATCTTGTAGGTGAAATGAAAAACTTTGGTGCCCTCAACAGTAGAATGACAATAGCTGAAGACAGAATCAGTGACCTTGAAGATGAACTGCAGAAAGCAGTCAGACAACAGGAGATGGAAAAGATCTCAAAATAGCTCAAGGGCAGACAAAGAGAACACTGGAATGAATTCAAGAGGAACAACATCATTCTCACTGGAGTCCCAGAGGACTGGGACTCTGTCCCTATCCCAGAGGAACAGGGAGGCAACTCCAATGAGGTAGGAACAGTTAGGACATTGTTGCTGAGTGTTCCCAGAGCTAGAACATGCAGGCATCCAGATACAAAAATCTGAAAGGTACCATCCAGAAGAGACCCTAATAAAAGACTCCAAGACACATCATAACCAGAAGAATGAATGCCATAGACATAGATTCTAAAAGCAGCAGATCAAGAAGAAAATTGCATACAAAGCAGTGTCCCTTAGATTTCTCAAATACTTATTAGTATAATAACTGGTTGAGGGAATGCAATGTTTTAAAGGGGAGATGCCCAGATCAACCTTGGCCCCAGAATGTAAGGAGGAAAATGAAAGAAAGAATGGAGAGACAGGAAGAATAGACAGATGAGAAGCAATGGGGACCTGGTCAGGGATTAAAGTGAAAAAAAAAAAGTACTTTGTAAAAATGATAGAGGAAAGTGATCCAAACCATAGAGTAAAAAATTAAATTAAGAGATCCAAATTTTAACACCCAATTTGAAAAAAGATGCCTGTCCAAAGGCAGGCTGGAGTGGGTGATATGGGAGGAACTTGAGAACACTGGTGAAGGTAAGTTGACACTGGTGATTGGATCAGTGCTGCAATACTATATGCCAAAACTCAATAAATGAATAGCTTCAGCAAATCATAATGCTTTAATCAAAAAAAGTAATTTAAAGTCTTTTTATTTTATAGACAGTAAAATGGGGGAATGGTCACAGATAGTGAAACCCTTATAATAAAACATATGTAGGACCAGAGAGGTTAAACATTAAGCAGGGATATTTTTCTGCTGCTGACCTGGATACAATTCCTGAGACCTGCTAATGTCAACTGAGCTAACCAAAGTGATCCCTGAGTACAGATAAGGTATCAAACCTGTGCACATTTGGTGTTCCCTACTCCCAACCCCTCCAAAACGAATGTGATCATATTTACAGTATAAAAATCTGACCCACCTTAATTCCAAGCGGTGAAGGAAGTTGGCATTAACAAATTGTTATAGAGATATTTGTAAATGACATTCAACCCAAAGACATTACACTGCTGGCAAGTAGATAAAGAGGCAAGTAAAAGACTTAAAAGTACCAAAAATTTGCAGGATTTGTTTCTGAGAGGCTCAGTAATATATATGACTAAGAGACAAACTTTATCCTAGGTATAGAAACTTCGAATATAGGAGATGAATTCAAACACTTCATACATAGTGCAAATCCTTCACGAAATGCAGATATAACATTTTTTGGTGCAGATCAGGAAAAAAAATTCTACCCATAAAATCTCTCCAAATGCGTGTGATTACAATGAATTACCCTTTACACTGAAAGGGAGACAATTTGATGCCCTATTTAATACTGATCTATTTTTAATCTTTTTGAGTCTTTAAGAGATTTCTGCATGCATGATGTTTTATAATGTATTTCAAAATAGAAAGTAAAATAGCATTATCCTCTTCAAAAGAAATGAAATCTTCTGATATAAAAGAGAAGTATTTTATGTAACTACTGCAAAATTACCCATGTGAGGTCTCCGGTTGTGTGTTGTGTGTGCTTCAACTCATACTTTGGGAACCACTCTGTTCTCTTACATCCCTTTCATTTGCTTTCAAATTGCAACAATTAATAAGTTGTAATTGGGGTAATTTAGTGCTTTGTAGTGATATTGCTCATTTGGAAAAAGTAAAACTAATTTCAATCTTATTATTTAATAGAGTTAGTGAATAGTGTATTTGGCAGTTCTTAAACTATAGAATTTAACCGTTTTTGCCTGAGTTCTGAAACTATAGAATTTTAACCATTTTTGACATAACTGGTCAAAGTTAAGTCAAAATGTAAAAATGTTATTTTATACATTATTGTAAATAGGACTCCAATGTTTATGTAATAATGCGTGAATGTTGTATTCATGCAATATTCTCTTAGCAAAATCTGCCAGTCAATACAACAAACTGATTTTTCCAAAGTCAAGTCAAATAAGCATGATGTATTTGACATTTCATGAGTGTGGCCAATATGCATTAAAGTGACTTGTTTAAACCCGTTACATTCAGAACTGAAGATTTATATATTGTGATTTCAAAATCATCTTTCAATAATTCTTTCTGTACATAATATGTGAGGCCCCACAGAGGTTTCTGTAGAGCTAGCTATATGGTATTTGAGAGAAAATATATGGCGCCAAGGGACTTTCAAGTAAAAGAGAATACAAACTGGAAAATAAGTGAACTAATTTAGCAAAGTTCTTTGATAAAGGCAAATCATTATATATTTAAGGACACTAATATTATGTATATGTATATGTATATATGTATATACATATTTACACAAATATATGTTTAAATTTTGGGTATAGTGATTTACAAAACTGTTAAATTAAAGGTTACACACAGGCAATGATCCAGCACCACACCCTCAATAGTGTTCACTACACTCCACCACTGTCTCAGGGTACTCTTCCCTTTTGCCCCCACCACCTCCAAGCCCCCTTCCTAGGTAATTTTGCTTCTATAGAACAGTTCTCAGGTTCTGTTGCATTCACAAATTGTGTTGTTTAATGTGTTTTATTATTATTTTACATATAAGGGAGATCATTCTCTGGCTAACCTCTTCTCTTGCTAAATTCATTCAGTTCGATTCACACCCTATGCATAAACATAGCAGTACCAATTGCGTGATTTCACCTTTTTATGGCCAAGTAATATACCACAGTTTCGTTATTTTTATTACTAAGAGTCTCTATGGCTTAGACCTAAGTGTACAAAGGATTTGAGTTAATGCTAAGCACCAGAATATAACAGATTAGAGGTGTGAATTTGTACAATATTAGCATATCTCGATGGGAAATTTATATATGTGTGTATGCATACACACACACGGATCACTAGATCACTAGATCACTAGACATCTTGTTGTTCATCGATGTCCTCTAGTAGGCGCCAATAACATTTCCATTGGACCCTATCACATGCCAGTGAGCCCAATGGCATCTGGTTGTTTCAGGAATACCAAGAGTCTCAAACTGTTTATTCATGGTCTTGACAAAGAAATCTGGCCATATTGTAGGTGGGCTATCGTATTCTTTTGACATCGTGTGGGATCCAGTAAGTAACGGCTCTAGTCTAGAAGTCATCTCCAAATTGCATTACATGTCCAGACAATCTGATTTTTGATGCCTTGGCAAATGAGACAGTGTCCCTGACTCTGGAACACCTACGGAGTCGGAACTCAGATTCCTTCTCTATCTTAAGTGAGGCGTGATATTCCAATCACAACTCTTTTGATTCCTCTTTGGGAGACCCGAATAGCGTTCTCATCCTGCTTTCATAGGGCCCAGGTCTCTGAGGCATATGTTAATGCAGGGAGAACAGTGGAGTCGCAGAGATGTACCTGGAGCTGGAGGTTGTCTTCTTCGCTATTTCCTCGATGCTTTTGAAGGCATTCCATGCTGCTTCACTTCCTCCTGTGCAGCTCAAATTTTTAGGTCATTCATCATACCTACCTTCTTGACCTAGGTACTCATAACCGCTGCATTCAGATATGTTTGTTCCACTGAGGAGTGAATAGGCTCTCTGGAACAAGTCCATTTTCATGAACATAGTTTTGTTGAGATTCAGCTCTAGAACTCTCTTTCCACATTCTGGGTCAAAGTCAGCCAGCATTTGTGCCGCTTGGCTAATGCTTGGTGTCATTAGAATAAATGGCGTGCGCGAGCGAGAAGGAAGGTGAATTGTGGTTGTGACCGTCTATCTTCACTCCCATTCCTTCCCATTCCAATTGCTGCATGTTCTCGAGGATGGCACTGAATAGTTTTGGTGAAATGGTATCATCCTGCTGAACCCCTCTTTTTGACATCAATGATGACTTCCTTATATGCGTACACACGCACACACATATACATTACACATATCTCACCCATGTCCCAGTTAACACAATTTTCTTCCAGTTCCATTTTATAACTTGCAGCATACTTAAAATAAATAAAAATAAATAAAAATAAAAAAAAAATTGTCTTGACAAGTTTACAAATAAATGTTTTATAACCTCAATTTTATTATTTTAAAATGTTTAATATGTATAATTGATTCTACAGGATTTGGCATATCGAACACGCATCGGACAGCTTGCCAGGCTCTACCATGCGGGCGCTATATTCTCATTAATTTGTGGGACTCTCTCAGAGGGTTGAGTTGTTGGAGGTAAATCACGTGGCGCACAGCGCCTTACCTGGAGGAAAGCTGGTTTCTGCTCTGCGGGTGTACCTGTGTCTTAGGCTCAAGCATTCCTGCACTTGAAATACTCTCCTCTGAAGGGCGGGTCTCTGCGTGGTGGGTCCTTGTAGGCTGGGTTTCTGACAAGCCAGACTGGAAACTGGATTAATCTGGGGGCTGGAGAATGGATTAGTCTGCTGGGTGGGGATCTTACCTGCTGCAGAGTGTGGTTTATGAAATGGCTGCCAGCAAGGTGTGGAGGTTCCTCTGGGCTCCTCAGAGGCTCCATCAGGATGGTGGACTCGGGTCGGAGAGTTGCTCTCGTGGTCCATGGAATGCAGGCAGGGGGTTCAACGGGGGAAAGCTAGTTTCTGCTCTGCGGGTGTACCTGTGTCTTAGGCTCAAGCATTCCTGCACTTGAAATACTCTCCTCTGAAGGGCGGGTCTCTGCGTGGTGGGTCCTTGTAGGCTGGGTTTCTGACAAGCCAGGAAGAGACTGGATTAATCTGGGGGCTGGAGAATGGATTAGTCTGCTGGGTGGGGATCTTACCTGCTGCTGAGTGTGGATTGTGAAAATGGCTGCCAGCAAGGTGTGGGGGGTTCCTCTGGGCTCCTCCGAGGCTCCATCGGGATGGTAGACTCGGGTCGAAGTTGCTCTCGTGGTCCATGGAATGTGGGGGTTCAACGGGGAAAGCTGGTTTCTGCTCTGCCGGGTGTAACCAAGCTCATTGAGGTTTGTAGGGAGTACAAGATGCCGCTCTGTCTCAAGTTCATTGATTTAGAGAAAGCCTTTGATTCTGTGGAGACTGAAACAGTCATCAAAGCCCTAGCCAAACAGGGTGTTCAAACCCAATACATCAAGATCCTTCGTGAGCTGCTATTCGGATTCACCACCAGGATCTCACCATTTCTACAAAGAAGTGATCATTAATGTGAAAAGAGGGGTTTCGACAGGGTGATACCATTTCACCAAAACTCTTCAGTGCCACCCTCGAGAACATCATGCAACAATTAGAATGGGAAGGAATGGGGAGTGAAGATAGATGGTCAGCAACTACACCACCTCTGCTTCGCTGATGACATCATTCTAATAACACCAAATATTAGCCAAGCGGCACAAATGCTGGCTGACTTTGACCGAGAATGTGGTAAGATAGGTCTACAGCTGAATCTAAAGAAAACTATGTTCAATGAAGAATGAACTAGTTCCAGAGGCCCCATTCACTCTCAATGGAACAAACATCTCTGAATGCAGCAGTTATGTGTACCTAGGTCGAGAAATCAACATGATGAATGACCTAAAACCTGAGCTGCGCAGGAGGAAGAGAGCGGCATGGAATGCCTTCAAAGGCATCAAAGAAATAGCTAAAAGGACAAACAACCTCCGGCTCCAGGCACATCTCTTTGACTCCACCATTCTCCCTGCATTAACATACGCCTCAGAGTCCTGGGCCCTATGAAAGCAGGATGAGAATGCTATTCGGGTCTCCCAGAGAGGAATTGAAAGAGCTATGCTTGGAATATCACGCCTCACTCAAGTGAGAGAAGGAATCGGAGTTCTGACCTCCGTCGCTATTCCAGAATCAGGGATGCTGTCGTTTGCCAAGGCATCGAAAATCAGATGGGCTGGACATGTAATGCGATTTGGAGACAACCGCTGGACTAGAGCCATTACTGGACTGGATCCCACGGGATATCAAAAAACCATGTGACCGCCCACATACAAGATGGTCAGACTTCCTTGCAAAGACCCTGAAGGAACGGTTTGAAGCTCTTCATATTCCTGAATCAACCAGATGCCATTGGCTACATTGGCACGTGATAGGGTCCCAATGGAAATGTTACTGGCGCCCGCCTCGAGCAAATCAATGAAAAAAGGGTTCAAGTGATCAAGTGATCAATTGATTATACAATAAAGAACCTTTACATACTTAACTCACATCTCCCTAACTCATCATAAAATTAAGTTCAAAAAGGACAAGAATACAACTTCCAGTTTCCAAAATTTCCTTACATTACTTCCTCTTTTTTTTTCTCTTAAAATAAGTTATTAAATCATCTGTCAGGGAACACTGCCGGGTCCCTGACAGTGCCTGGAAGCGAGTTCCCATCTACCTCCGGCCGGCGGGGAATGGATGAAGACTAAGGAATACGCTGCAGTTTTAAAAAGGGCTTTACTATCACAGGTTCCAATATCATAATCCAAGAGCAGGGGAAAACCTCCGGACTCTGGGTTCCCAGCTAGGCCCCCGCTTAGGTGTAGGCCAAGATGGCTGCCACCAGGTGTTGAGGACCAACAGAGAGAATGGAGAGGATGGAGAAGCAAAACGCCAAGGAAAGCCGAAATGGCAAAAAGGGAAAAAGAAGGGCTTCTTTCTTCTTGCAGCTTATTTTATAGCTAGAAATCCGCCCAAACTCCCCAGCCCAGCCAATTCTGGGCTGGGCTATCTAGAGATGAAAACAGAAAAATAGCTCTATAGAAATGTAGCAACTTTAGGAGATCATCTGGCTGTTTACAAGGACCCAGAGCTAATTCAAAGCCTTCTAGCAGAGCTGGGAGGAGCTATAAGCTAAATGTAACTTCCCCTGGCAGGAAGAGTAAAATGACCTCAGGTAATTTCTCCCAGCACCTCACCTAATGTCTTGAGCCAAGATCTGCCTGGAAATGCCTTTGTAGGATAGAGAGGGAGTTTATGAGGGTGGCATGTCCCCGAACCAAAGATTAATACTAATGCCAGTTAAATATTTCTCCAAGCTTTCACAAGAGTCTCGTCTACTTCCGGTAGTTTTGTATTTTAGTTACCTTTTGAGTTATCAGGAAGCCATGCTTGCTTGCTTGGAGGTAAACAGCATTTCTCTCTGGTCTAATTACTTGGAGATCCAACGTGGTCAGGCAAATATCACTTGATCACTTGATCACTTGATCACTTGAACTCCCGTTATTCATCGATTTGCTCAAGCGGGCACCAGTAACATTTCCATTGGACCCTATCACGTGCCAATGTAGCCCAATGGCATCTGGTTGATTCAGGAATATGAAGAGCCTCAAACCGTTCCTTCAGGGTCATTACATGGAAATCTGACCATCTTGTAGGTGGGCGACCACGTGATCTTTGACATCCCGTGGGATCCAGTCGGTAATGGCTCTAGTCCAGCGGTTGTCTCCAAATTGCATTACATGTCCAGCCCATCTGATTTTCGATGCCTTGGCAAACGAGACAGCGTCCCTGATTCTGGAATAGCAATGGAGGTCAGAACTCCAGATTCCCTCTCACTTGAGTGAGATGTGATATTCCAAGCATAGCTCTTTTGATTCCTCCTCTGGGAGACCCAAATAGCATTCTCATCCTGCTTTCATAGGGCCCAGGTCTCTGAGGCGTATGTTAATGCAGGGAGAATGGTGGAGTCAAAGAGATGTGCCTGGAGCCGGAGGTTGTTTGTCCTTTTAGCTATTTCTTTGATGCCTTTGAAGGCATTCCATGCCGCTCTCTTCCTCCTGCGCAGCTCAGGTTTTAGGTCGTTCATCATGTTGATTTCTCGACCTAGGTACACATAACTGCTGCATTCAGAGATGTTTGTTCAATTGAGAGTGATTGGGGCCTCATGAACTAGATCATTTTTTTATGAACATTGTTTTCTTTAGATTCAGCTGTAGACCTATCTTTCCACATTCTCGGTCAAAGTCAGCCAGCATTTGTGCCGCTTGGCTAATGTTTGGTGTTATTAGAACGATGTCATCAGCGAGCGCAGGTGGTGTAGGTGCCCACCATCTATCTTCACTCCCATTCCTTCCCATTCTAATTGTTGCATGATGTTCCTCGCGAGGGTGGCACTGAAGAGTTTTGGTGAAATGGTATCACCCTGTCGAACCCCTCTTTTCACATTAATGATCACTTCTTTGTAGAATGGTGAGATCCTGGTGGTGAATCCGTAATACAGCTCACGAAGGATCTTGATGTATTGGGTTTGAACACCCTGTTTGGCTAGGGGCTTTGATGACTGTTTCAGTCTCCACAGAATCAAAGGCTTTCTCTAAATCAATGAACTTGAGACAGAGCGGCATCTTGTACTCCCTACAAGCCTCAATGAGCTTGGTTACCGTGTGGATATGGTCGACTGTGCTGAATCCTTTCCGGAAGCCTGCTTGCTCGCATGGTCGTCCTTCATCTAGTGTTCTGATAATCCTGTTCAGGATGACTCGTATAAACAGCTTGTAGATGACGGACAACAGGCAGATGGGCCGATAGTTGCCAATGTCCTGAATGTCTCCCTTCTTGAACAGTAGAACTGTCCTGCTGGTTTTCCATTGGAAGGGGCACCTTGCATTCGGACAGGTAGTGTGTGAAGAGCTGAGCTCAGTGTATTGATGAGTACCGACGGCAGATTTTTCAGGTGTTCGGGTCTGACTTTTTCTGGGCCTGGTGCTTTTCCCTTCTTTACCGAAGAGATGGCATGTCGGATTTCAGAAGGGAGAACGTTGGGAATGACATATCCATCCTGTGGAATTTGGTATGTGGGCAGGTGGATGTGGCTATCAAAGAGATTTGAGTAGAAGTCATGGATAATCTTCTCCATTGCCTTTCTGGAAGATGTGATAGATCTATCAGGGTGTCGGAGGGCAGTCATCTTGGTCTTATAGTTGGCGAAGGACAGGCGGGCAGTGCGAATGCTTTTCCCAGCTTCTGCTGCATCTTCCAGTATTTCTGCTGTTCTGTCTTTGAAGTCTTCTTTTATCGCTTCTCTGCACTGTTTAGCAAACTTGGACGTTAGCATTTGGTCTCCCTGAGGCTCGTGCCTTGCCACGTTGGCGAATAAGCTCAAGAGTTTCTGAAGACAAGCATCCTTTTCTGTCTCTTTCTCTCGGCATTCTTCGCACAATCATGGAGGTGCTGAACCAGTAGGTTGTATTCTTCATCGATGTTGTCAATGATGGTATCTTCCCATGTTGCTGCAATGGTGCCACAGAGTTCCCAGTTGGTGTCGGTCTGGGAGTTCTCTTCTTAAACTTTGCAGCCTTTTCTCCCCTGTTGTGCAAGTAGAATTTTGCACTGAAGGAGACGGTGGTCCGATCTTGTTTGGGATTTGGGGACAACAGCTACATCGGTCAGACAAAACCGTCGATTGAAGATGATGTGGTCAATTTCATTGTGGAACTGTCTGCCAGGAGATTCCCCATGTCCAACATTTCGCTTCAGCTTTGTGGAACTGTGAGTTCCCATGAATGGTCTTGGTGGACATGATGAAAACAGGCAAATATACTGGTACGATCTAGCTAGTCCGATGATTATAGTAGCATGAGAGCATATTTATACCAGCCAGTATAGAACACATGTTCAGATAAGACTGCCACATTTAGACTACCCCCTATCTATGAAGTGACCTGCAGGAGGCAATCCGGGCAGATGTAGAGGCCTAGGCTTTTAGGTGTCCTGCAACAATCATCCACCATTCATTTAACTTTCTATTATAAAAATCATTAAAATAAAAATTATTTTGAGAATAAGCTGCAAATTATTATAGAAATTTATATCTAAAACTATGAAATATAAATATATAAATATAAATAAATATATTTATATTTATAATATATAAATATTTATATTTAAACTATATGTTTAAATTGAAGTTTTATTTATGAATAGTTTATTCTATTTTTTACTTATTAAAAAGGCAAGGGAAATACTGATAATATGTTATAAATTTATTATGCTTTTGTTTTGTTGTGTTTTTTGATATTTTCTTTACTGATTTGCTTTGCAGACTGCAGAATGAGAAATGTATAAGAAAAAAATGAAGATTCTTACTTGTCTTCTGCTCGGATTAAGGGAAATCTTTATTTCGAAAAAAAATGATGCTATTTCTAGTACTGCAATCAACTTGAGACTGAAAAAATCTCTCAGTATGGTGATAACATCTAGCTTACCAACTTTATCACATTTCCTTAATCTAAATTATATCCTTAGGCTTCACATGTGTAGAATTTCCTCTCAGATCTATGAGATGCTATTGTACAATTTCTTAGTTGCATTTATCTTGACTTCAGTTGAATCTTCTGTTAACTTGAAGAATGGAAAGTTGCAGAAAAGGTAAGAGATTTGTCCATAGAGGAAATACCTCTTCATAAATAAACACATTTTGAAGTAGTTTTGACATTTTTAAAAAACAAATCTGTGTGAAATCAGATACAAACCAAAAATTTCCTTTGAAAATCTCCAATATTAAAAGATAAAAAAGAAGATATAGGTCTTAGCTTATTTTTCTTCTATGTTTGACCTAGACCCCATGGATCTACGTGAATTCCTTTTTCTGTAGTTTTTTTAAGTAACAACATATAAATATGTCTCACTTGTCAAAGATATCATGAGATAAAGGATTTTTTTGAAATAGTTATTTACTTTAGTAAGAGAATAAACTTTGTACTGAATAAAGAATATGATTTTTCCAGCTGCATACTTTTAGAACAACTATAAACAATTATCAAGCCATTTTTTAAACTTTTTTGGGGGGTCACACCTGGCAATGCTCAGGGGTTACTCCTGGCTCTGCACTCAAGGAATTATTCCTAGTCATGCTCAAGGGACCATATGGGATACCGGGGATCAAACCCAGGCCACATGCAAGGCAAATGCCCTCCCCATGCACTATCACTTTGGCCCCACTTTTTAAACTTTTAAAACAATTTTCCTTAATTTGAAAAATTATTATAGTGACACTTATACTTCAAACATTCAGAAACAATCAATTAACACACTGGAGTCTTTGAATATAGCCAGTCTTTGAATTTAACACACAGTCTTTGAATATTGCCAGTGGTTGGGGGGGAAAAAAACTGCCCCTAGATTTTTCTTGATTGTTCCTGTAGAAGACCCTAATCTTCTGAGACTTGAAGATAGATATGATTAAACATAGAGAATTTATACTCTAATTTTCCCTGAAAGCATTTTACATGTCATATACCAAAAAATTTTGATCGACAGACGATTGTCTAATTAATGGCCTTGATCCAGGAATACCAAAAGCTCTGATTAGTCACTGTGTTGTTTCAATGTGCCAATACAGGCACACTTTATTGCTACTTATCTTTATTAAAAATATATGAATCTATACTCTATCATGTCATGTTCAAACATTTTTTGCTAAAGAATTAATAACAATCTTAGATTTAATCACCAGGTTAAGAAAAAATTGTCTAATTTTCCTGATTGCAGTCATAAATTCTTAGAATGAAGCAGCTATACTTTTTATTTTTCTAAAAAATCTACAACATGAATTAGTAGTGAGTATATAACACAAATCTCAATACATTTATTATAAAACTACCAAAAGTAGGGACAAAACTTTCAATCTCATACCCTATACACTGACCTGTCTTAAAGAACTCAATAAATGAAATCCTTATCTATATACAGATTTCTGTCACTATATATGCTTTACAATCTGCCAATATTATTCAAGGGTGCTCAATATCATTGGTATTATTGTCATTCTTCTATGATACTCAAGATGGTTCGGTGAGGGATACCATTCCACAAGGTCATAAAATCACATTGCTTTTAAAAATGTAAGCAGACTAGGAGATGGAACCATGCTTTAAAAATCATATTCCCAACAGCCTTAATAATGCAAATGTGGGGTGTTGCAATGACCTTTTAGCTACACCTTAACTTCCATAATACTAACTTGGAAGCAGAAAAACATCATGTTTGGCCTATTGCTGACCTTGTGCTAGTTACTCATTCACAAAAACTACATTTGAATTCACCATTCAAAATCATATTTGAACTTCGAGTTGGAACAAGGACATCACATGCATATAAAATGCTTAATTTCAGAATTCAATTAACTGATAAACTGTCTCATTGTTTTTCTAGCTTTTTCTGTTACAGGATTTAAAATTATGTCCTTTTTATAATTTTACTAAAAAATGTTCTAATCAACCTCATAAGAAAGTTTTTTTTCCTCTGAGAGTACCAGTTTATCCCTCAGCTTATAGCAAGTTTATCTGATTAAAACATAACCAATGCACCCTATGATTATAACATGCTAAACACTGGTGTAGCAACTAAGAAACAATAAATATGAAACAAAGAAAAAATCAAGCTGCCCAAAGATCTTAGGCTTGCTCTTTAAACCTGTGTTCTCCTTGAACATATACTTTCTTATTCATCTTTATGTTTCTTTGCTTGAGTAGTTCTAATTTGAAGAAAACTATATACTTCTCTCTTTCTCCCCCTCTACATGTTTCTAAATAAATTTTGATAAAAATCTATCCACATTATTAAAAAGAAAATCTAGTAGGGATTTTTTCAAACAATAGGGAAGACACTGTATGAGTCCATTGACCTAATAAAAAAGGCCATGTTTCAAATAAAAAGCACCCTTAAATTCATGAGATAAATTTTAGTATGAGTAGTCTGCTTCTGGGACAAGTTTTCTTAAGAAGAAGCTCTCTCAGCAATATTTTACATACACATCATTCTAACGCGTGAAGTATGGAATTTTTTGGCTGTTCCATTAAGCCAATGCAATGTAATGAAAACAAAAGCCTAAGGTTAAAAGAAGAAAAACTTGGCTCTTAAAACATTCTTATTAAGTTAATAAATTTATAATTTAACTAATTGTACTTTTAAATATATCTCTTC
The DNA here is from genome assembly GCA_021461705.1 of Cryptotis parvus. Taxonomy (NCBI): domain Eukaryota; kingdom Metazoa; phylum Chordata; class Mammalia; order Eulipotyphla; family Soricidae; genus Cryptotis; species Cryptotis parvus. The sequence goes on from JAJIBD010000356.1 coordinate 14,100, forward strand.
ACCAGTATTGTGGAATACCTGCAATATAAAAAGTAATATCTATGCTAATCTCTTCAAATATATAATTGCCCGTAACAAGCATTATTAATGTTGTCTTCCAATGTTTATAGGTGAGTAACTTTAGTTTACTTCAAAGTGCTAAAATATTATTACCGGTAGCAAGATAATGAAGTTAGAACTTGAATTCAGAGCCTATGCCATTGAATCGCGTATTCTTCCAATTACATAATGAATCTTTCCCATCAAGTTGCTAAAAGCATACACGAAGTAAAAAGAGTGATATCTTATGAGTAATAATTCAAGGTATCACTGCGTTAGGTGAAAAGACTTGGAAATGAGGCAAGGAATCAAAGACTTAATGTTATAAGGGGGCCTGACAAATAGCAAAAGCAGTTTGCCATTTGCATTGCACTGATCCACATATATCATCCACACATCTGGTTCCCCAAGCACTGCCAGGACTGATTCCTAAGCACAGAGTCAGGAGAAAGCCCCTAGCAAGACCATTGTGGACCAAACTATCCCCTCAAAATAAAAATTGCATAGTCACTAAATTACTCATTTAATTCAAAAAACATATCACCTACCTATTAGGCACAAGGGTGCTTATAAAAAAAATGAAGTATTAATATAAGTTGGTAATGTTTTATGGCTTAGAAAAATAAAAAGAGGTGAGCAGGTTAATTTCAAAGCAGTTAACAATTTTAATTAGACATATTATTCTTAAATATGTTAAACTATTATTTATATAGAGCATGTACATGGTAATATAGGAATTATAAACAAGAATTATGCCTAGAAAAAAGTGATTAAAAACATACATGATGATGTAATTTAAGTAACTCTAAAGCAGGTCACAAAGGATCATTTGATCCCAGTTAGGAGAAATGTCCAGAATAAACAATCCACATAAATAGAAAGTTGATCAGTGGCTGTTGACAACTATGGGAAAGATAGGGAAATTGAAGGACAGCTGTTAAGGGATCAGATTTTTTCTATTAGGTAATCCACCACATTGTAGAAAATTGATCATGACATTATAGCCACAATATAAATATAAAAAATCAGTAAATTGAACACTTTTATTTTTCCTCCCATTTTTTAAAAATTATATCACTCTGAGATACATAACCATAAAGATGTGCATAATTGGGTCTCAGTCATACAGTGTTCCAGCACCCATCCCTCCCCCAGTGCTCAGTTCTCACCACCAACGTCCCCTCAATACTGAGTTCTAGTCTGGTGTTACCATTCCCCCACAATTAGTAGTAAATTGAATACTTTTTAGTCATGTAATCGCATACTTTGCATTGTCATATTTACAGATAACTTTTCAGAAAGATAAAATAACTATAGAAAATTAGAAGAACCAAAGAGCCTGACTTTCTAGAATTGATGGACAACAGGAACAAAGTAGAAAAGGAAGTAACCAGCACTTAAAAACAAAAGCTCATTAAGAAAATGTTTTGGACTTGAGAATTCCAAAACACTATTAAAAATATTTTATAGTTCCCGTAAGATGATTTAAACTGTTGGGGACTCAGATTCAATATGATCCAGCATAAACAAATTAAAGAATTTAGAATGGTAGTGTAAAAGTCCTGCATTCGAGATTGTTCTAAGGGAAAAGATCAATGGCACCTCTACTTGTGGTAGAATGGGTGACTTACTCTATTCATTCTCAGAATGAACTTATAAAGGGTAAAACAAAATCAAATTTTTATGTGAGTATTCAGAATCAAAACCCAGAGAGATCAGGAAGTAAATGCCAGGGCCAAAGAAAACAAAAAGCAAATAAATATAAAAGTGGGATCCAAAGTTACAAACTCTCCCAACAGACACAAGAGGCAAAAGTCAAGTGAGCAATTATTAAGCCACAAAGTCAATTATTTCTTGAATGTTAATATCAGTATTGTAATACCTCTTTGGATGGAGCTGTTTCTGATGATGGAAGTCAGATATTTATTTATTTATTTATTTATTTTTTTTATTTTATTATACCACCATGAGATATACAATTACAATGCTGTTCACGCTTGGGGGTTTCGGTCACACAGTGTTCCAGCACCCGCCCTCCACCAGTGCCCCCCCAGCCACCACCCATGTCCCCAATTCCCTCCCCCACCCCCATACTGCCTAAATGGCAGGTTCTTTATCTCCTCTCCTCTCCCTCTCTCTCTCCTCCCTTCTCCCACACATTGTGGGTTGCACTACGTACACTTAGAAGCCATCATTTACATTTTTTGTCTGTATTTAATGCTCAGTTCTATGTTAGCATCAGAACTTTAGACATTTATTCACACATGTTCCCTTCTCTATCTAGGAAGTCAGATATTTAATATTCACTGACAACATGCATATGTACTTAAGTGGGAAAAAGTGTTAATAACAAGTCATTCAACTCCTCAAACACTACTAAAATATTACTGATTCTTTCTTGGAGACAGAAAAGTACACCCTGAAAAGAAATGCCAAAACTTACAATTTTAATAATGAATAAATTCAATCAAGTGTTTTTTGAGGACACTAATGTTAGATACAAGGTTTGAAAAATATGGACAGATTAGCACAGAGAAACCAAAAGTTTCTTTGGTGGTTAGAACTCATGTATTGTCTAAAAAGGTAATATCAAAGGATTATCTCTAGCCAAAATATCAATGGGATATTATCAAGTATTAGGAATGGAAGGAAAGGCTATGTGATCAAGTAAAAATTTGCAATATAAAGAACAAATTGAAGGAAAGCCTAGTGAATGAATGCAAACAAACTAGAAATAGCCAGTTATTAGAAACAAAGACTGTAATCTTGCATAGAATAATAGTCATTGTGGTGGAAATGGACAACAAGTATGTTTATATGATACTGAAATAAAGATTTTGGCAGAGTTCATTAAAACATATTGAGCAATGGATTACAAAGCATTTCTTTTTTAAGTCTAAGGTTTGTTCCTGTGTATTTTCTTTATGCTTGAGAAGGTATCATTCTCTACATAGGTCACAAAGGAAGATGGAGGAATTGGAAAAAGAAGAATAAATTCAGTTTTCATCCCAATAAAGGTAGTTATAGAAGCTATATATATATATATATATATATATATATATATATATATATGGATTAAAACTGGGCAGACTAGATAATGAAAAAGAACAAGGCAAGAAACTCTAGACTAGACTGGGCCAAAAGTGACTTGGAATAAGTGCTTTGCAGATGAATTTGTGAATTCTGTTCAAGACATTTTTATTTTTTTTTTTTCTTGGTGGACAAGAAGGGTTTCACTCAAATGGTGTTTAAGAGGTCAGGCAACACTCCCACCAATTCTTAGCCAAATGGCCTGGTGGTCGAATACAAGCGTCAGGGGTATGGTGCATGAGAGGGTGTGGTACAGTTTGGCAGGCCCTGTATTTCCAGGGATTACCTGTGCCATCCTAGTGTCCTCAGGAGTCTCCCAAGGCCATAGGTAGGGGTCTCCCAGGACTGTACCCAACAATGTTCATGAGACCATATGATGCCAAGACAGGAAACAGGATTAGCCTCGTTGAAAGTATAAGAAAGATGATGGGTAAAAGATTTTATTTTGTTCTTTCACAATGCTTCTATTCTGAAAAGTGTGTGTGTATGTATGTATGTTTGTGTATAATCTATACATATATAAAGCATATATAAGTATATGTATATTTGCATTATGCAATACAGTAAACCATACCTTAATAATATATTAATGCAAAATCTATATTTTCATAAACCAAAGCATCTAATTTTTATTTATAGGAACAAGTCATGACAGAATATTCTTTCTTCCTTCTACTCATCCTAAAACTGTCAATGTAATGTTTCCTTCACACTTTAGAGCTAAATACTCCATCATGTGTATTTCAAAATATACATAACATATTAATATGTATTTAATATAATCATTATATTTTAAATATTTTACATGATTGTAATTGAAATACAATATCTATATTATTTAATATAATAAATATGGAATATATTTGTAAAATAATAAATATCTATCTGGAGTTGGCCACACCCACTGTGCTCAGAGATTACTCATGTCCCTGTATTCAAGAATCACTCCTGGCATGTTATGGGGACCATATGGAGTGCTGTGGTTTGAATACATGATGGCTACATACATGTCACTGGACTATGCCTCAGATCCAAAAAAGGTTATATTTATCTCCTAGAATATTTTGCTCCACTTTATATACATGAAACACTTAAATAGTGTTTAACTATTTATGTGAAAGTGCTATGAATTTTTATCACTTTATCATCATTCCATATTTCCTGACAGTTAACCTACTGGAAATCATAGCATAAAAGTATAGGATATTTTTATTGATATATAATAAATTACTACATATTTAGTGACTTGAACACTGTACTCATCTATTATCCTATTATATATGAGTGTCATTCTATTCAAGGTCTCATTAAGATGAAATATCATAACCTTCCTATGCAGTTCACAACTTGGAGGTTTCTTAAAAGGCCCGCAGAACAGCGGTGCTCTAATTCCCTACAACCTCAAGCCCCACTTTCAACAACTCATCTGGGTAGGTCAGACACTCAGGATGTAGTTACTCTGATGTCTTCAACTGATTAGACAGCCTAGATGAATATATGCAAATATAAATTGGGGGGTACATAATGTTAAAAGAACAATGAGATTGATAGATACCAGTATACTCATAAGAAAGTCAAAGTTTGATCTACACTAGTCAACAGGAGCATTTTCTCATTGTGTGGAATTGCTGCTTCATGGGTTATAAAGAAAAATGGCTCTCATTTCATTTTAGTATTATTTTAAAAATCTCTATAGAGAGACCAGACCCACAGCTGTGCTACTCAGCCCATGTGGTGAAGCTCATAGAGTTTTGGAGGGTGATAAATGGCTCAGTCCCTGGCTGAGTCCAACATGGCTCCTAGGGTTAGCAGACACCTGTGGGGTGGCCATGCTGGCCCAACTTGGAAGTTTGGAGCGGGGATTTGTGCTCCTTCCCCATTCCTTCACCTCCATGTTGGTGGTGTGGCTGGGGGCTTGCAGCCTTCACAGCCAGCAGAGCCAATCAAGAGACAGACCAGACCCACAGCTGCACCAGCGCTAGTAGACTCTATGTCCATGCGACAGACATAGACAATAATGAAGGTTAGGACCAGGTCCTTCCCAGGATCTTTCACATTTATACACTTTAATGATCATTGTAGTTGCAACAAGCTGGGGAGGTTGGCGGGGAATGGGGAATTATAATGTCACACTAGAACTCACTATTGAATGTGCACATACTTACATCATAAATCATTAATATGTGTAGGGAAAGCCACAAAGTGTAAGAGAAGAGAGGTGAAATACAGATACAGAGACAAAGAGAAAGAAAGAGAAAGAAAAGGTGCCTGCAATAGGGGCAGGCTGGGGTTGTGGGAGGGAGTGTTTGGACATTGGTGGTAGGAATGCAGCACAGGTGGAGAGCTGGGTGCTGGAACACTGCATGGCAGAGACCAAATTATGAACATTCTTGTAATTGTTTATCTCTCAGTGGTATAATAAAAATAAAAAAGTTGACATACACAGAATAAATAAATAAATAAATAAATAAATAAATGAATAAATGAATGAATGAATGAATGAATGAATGAATAAATAAATAAATAAAATCTCTACAGATAATACATTCCCACAATCCTTGCACTCTTCAGAGTATATTCTGACTATCTCCTTCGTGGGACATTACTGTCTTGAAAGTTGGTTTGAAAATATATACATAAAATATAAGCATAATGATATATTTTATACCTGTGGATATCTTGAGGCAAAATAGTGCAGTTTCAATTTATATGTTTTATTTCAGTTTCACACAAAAATATTGGGGTGTAGTTAAAAAAAATATCAATTTTTTTTCAGAATTTACAGGGAATATTAGAAACAAAATTTTAAGCAAGTACATACTCTCTTAAAATACAAAAACTGTTTTTCATATCTAATCTTTCCAAATAGTGGACATTTCTCAAATAAAAAAATAGCATTTGAGCAAAGATCAAATTCAGGATTATTTTCATAAAATGTGACTTCTGGGTAAATTTCAGAATGAAACGCCATCTGTAAGAACCTTTGCTAAGACTTGAAAAGGACTTAATGCTGATCATTATGCTCTTGCCTGGGAAAAAATAAAAAGACTTCTGAGAACAATAAGGCATGTCTTCTAGATCCACTAAGCTAAATAAAATGTTTTCTAAAGATCTTACAGGTATGCTTCATAGATTTACTTGAATCAAAAAAAGGTCTTCTATAAATCTGAAATACTTACATTTATGTTCTGTTTCTTAGACAAATATTCTCAAAAGTTGTGAAGATGTTAGAAAAGGGTCTGTGTACAAAGGAATGTGGAGATGAATCTAATCTCATGAAGCAAACATGAGTTTATCAAAATTTTAAAATACCCATACCAATTTGTATTGAAACAAACAAGAGTTAACATGAAATATTGTGCCTGGTCTCTATTTGCAAAAACTATTCAACCAAAGAAATTAGTGCATTTGGTGCCAAAGCATAGAAGAGAGAATAGATCACAGAAATACCTGCAAGAGAGAAGGACCAGCCCCTAATCAATATGACTTCTTTTTGTACTCAGCTGTATTTAAGATTGTTCTAGGAAAACTTCTCTGTACCTATTGAGAAACTATTATGACCTATTTTAGATGGTTATATTGCTTGGTGATAATGGTTAATAATTACGTGTTATAACTATAAATGTTTCTAATAAGATAATTTTAAAAATTATGATCATAAGAAACCTCTAAGGATGGTGAGAGAAGCTAATTAGCTATAGTATCATTGTTGAATATATATAAATGTCAAACGATTGTGTTGTGTACTAAAACATTATATAACAATTATATATCAAAAACATGATCCTAATAGCATAATTACATATAATAATAGTTTTTCAGTCTATTTAAATCCTACATTCATGTGACAATGTTAAAGACAATCACTTGATCACTTGAATCCCGTTATTCATCGATTTGCTCGAGCGGGCTCCAGTAACATTTCCGTTGGACCCTATCACGTGCCAATGTAGCCCAATGGCATCTGTTTGATTCAGGAATATGAAGAGCCTCAAAACGTCCCTTCAGGGTCTTAACAAGGAAGTCTGACCATCTTGGAGGTGGGCGGCCACGTGATCTTTTGACATCTCGTGGGATCCAGTCGGTAACGGCTCTAGTCCAGCAGTTGTCTCCAAATCGCATTACATGTCCAGCCCATCTGATTTTCGATGCCTTGGCAAACAAGACAGCGTCCCTGATTCTGGAATAGCGATGGAGGTCAGAACTCCGGATTCCTTCACACACTTGAGTGACACGTGATATTCCAAGCATAGCTCTTTTGATGCCTCTCTGGGAGACCCGAATAGCATTCTCATCCTGCTTTCGTAGGGCCCAGGCCTCTGAGGCATATGTTAATGCAGGGAGAAAGGTGGAGACGAAGAGTTGTGCCCGGAGCCGGAGGTTGTTTGTCCTTTTAGCTATTTCTTTGATGCCTTTGAAGGCATTCCATGCCGCTCTCTTCCTCCTGGCGGAGCTCAGGTTTTAGGTCGTTCACCACGTTGACTTCTCGACCTAGGTACATATAACTGCTGCATTCAGAGATTTCTGTTCCATTGAGAGTGAATGGGGCCTCAGGAACTAGTTCATTTCTCATGAACATAGTTTTCTTCAGATTCAGCTGTAGACCTATCTTTCCACATTCTCGGTCGAAGTCAGCCAGCATTTGTGCCGCTTGGCTAATGTTTGGTGTTATTAGAACGATGTCATCAGCAAAGCGGAGGTGGTGTAGTTGCCGACCATCTATCTTCACTCCCATTCCTTCCCATTCTAATTGTCTCATGATGTTCTCGAGGGTGGCACTGAAGAGTTTTGGTGAGATGGTATCACCCTGTCGAACCCCTCTTTTGACATCAATTATCACTTTGTAGAATGGTGAGATCCTGGTGGTGAATCCGTAATACAGCTCACGAAGGATCTTGATGTATTGGGTTTGAACACCCGGTTTGACTAGGGCTTCGATGACTGATTCAGTCTCCACAGAATCAAAGGCTTTCTGTAAATCAATGAACGTGAGACAGAGTGGCATCTTGTACTCCCTACAAACCTCGATGGGCTTGGTTACTGTGTGGATATGGTCGATTATGCTGAATCCTTTCCGGAAACCTGCTTGCTCGCATGACTCATGTAAACAGCTTGTAGATGACAGACAACAGGCAGATGGGGCGATAGTTGCCAATGTCGTGAATGTCTCCCTTCTTGAACAGTAGAACTGTCCTGCTGGTTTTCCATTGGGAGGGCACCTTGCATTCGGACGGGTAGCGTGTGAAGAGCCGAGCTAGTGTATTGATGAGTACCGATGGCAGATTCTTCAGGTGACTTTGTCTGGGCCTGATGCTGTTCCCTTCTTTACCGACGAGATGGCATGTCGGATTTCAGAAGGGAGAACGTTGGGAATGACATATCCATCCTGTGGAATTTGGTATATGGGCAGGTGGATGTGGCTATCAAAGAGATTTGAGTAGAAGTCCTGGATAATCTTCTCCATTGCCTTTCTGGAAGATGTGATAGATCCATCAGGGCGTCGGAGGGCAGTCATCTTGGTCTTAGTAATGAGAATATAGCGCCCGCATGGCAGAGCTTGGCAAGCTGTCCGATGCGTGTTCAATATGCCAAATCCAGTAACAAAAATGTTTATTTTCCTGACCCGTAAGAGCCCTTAATACGGCAGCAGTAAGAAAGGCAAACAAGCAGTGCCTGATAAAATTTCACGGCTGTCCTAGGCTGCCAAAACGAAGAAGGGCTAAAATGACTGTCTGTACTTTCAATGCACGTATGCTGGCATCGGAAGCATATATTGAGGATCTGATGGTGCAAGCACAAAAGATCAAGTACGACATCATTGGTCTGACTGAGACGGAGAGGCATCAGTCGCATCATGCTGTATTTGACACTGGAGAAGAATTGTTCCTTGGAACATGTGACGAAAGAGGCGTTGGTGGCGTTGGTGTCCTTGTCAACACGAACATGGCTGTCAACATTGATTCATTTGAATACCTAACAAACCAAATAGGACGATTACACTTGAGGAGATGTGGCCCACTGCCAGCAATTTCTATCTTCATTGTCTATGCACCAACATCCACATACAAAGAAGATGAAATTGAGAAATTCTACATGGAATTGGAGGAGTTCTATAAAAAAGATCACACCTTCTACAAGATCATAGTCGGTGATTTTAATGCCACGATAGAACCGAGAAGATCGGCTGAAGAACTCCACATCGGGACCCATGGCCTAGAATGGAACGAACAGGGAGAGAGACTATCTGAGTTCATCATGTCCACCAAGACTATTCATGGGAACTCACAGTTTCAGAAGGCTGAAGCGAAACGTTGGACATAGGAATCTCCTGGCGGACAGTTCCACAATGAAATTGACCACATCATCCTCAATCGACGGTTTTGTCTGACTGATGTAGCTGTCGTCCCCAAATTCCAGACAGGATCGGACCACCGTCTCCTTCGTGCAAAATTCTACTTCCTGCAACGGGAGAGAAAAGCTGCAATGTTTAAGAAGAGAACTCCCAGAATGACCACCAACTGGGAACTCTTTGGCACCATTGCGGCAACATGGGAAGATACCATCATTGATGACATCGATGATGAATACAACCGACTGGTTCAGCACCTCCATGATTGTGCGAAGAATGCCGGAGAGAGAGAAAGACACAAAAGGACGCTTGTCTTCAGAAACTCTTGAGCTCATTCGCCAACGTGGCAAGGCGCGAGCCTCAGGAGACCAAATGCTAACGTCCAAGCTTGCTAAACAGTGCAGAGAAGCGATAAAAGCAGACCTCAAAGACAGAAGAGCAGAAATACTGGAAGATGCAGCAGAAGCCGGGAAAAGTATTCGCACTGCCCGCCTGTCCTTCGCCAACTATAAGACCAAGATGATGTTAAAGACAATAGCATGGAATTTTTTGTGATATTGCTCTGTAGCCATTTTGCCTAACAATTATAAGAATGTAAAGATAGGATATAAACTGGAGCTAAGCTTAAGGGTTCCTTTAACCATCTTCAAATATATATATATAATTACATTTTTCCTGCTATACAGACATGCTTGATAATTTATGTTTCAGAATAAATAAAAGTTTCAATTTTAAAAAAGGCACCTCAATCTGTTACACACTGAAGATAATCCTAATTTTCTATCTAGTAATAATAGATTAATAATAATAATAATAATAATAATAATAAAGACACAGATACAAGGGGAAGAGCTGCATTTGGATCTCCCTGTGCTCAGCTGATCATCAGGCATTCAGGAGGGAAGGCAGGTTCTAGACCTGGTCCACCATCCCAATAGACTCACAAGAAGCCAGAGGAACCCCTGCATCATGAGGGCAGCCACTTTCAACATCCATACTCCACAGCTTGTCAGAGCTCAACCCGAGAAAAGCCAATCTCTCCCCAGTGTGCGCATCCACTTTGCAGCCTCACAGTTCAACAGTAATGCACAAACTGAGAGCCTACTATCAAGAGTATCCCACCCGCATGGCAGAGCCTGGCAAGCTGCCATGGGGTATTTGATATGCCAAAACGCAGTAACAATTATAGACCTCATTCCCGTGACCTGAACGAATGGTTTGAGACTCTGTTTCCTAGAGTGAGCAGATACCATTGGGCTACACTAGCATGTGATAGGAAGTCCAGAGATGTTACTGGTGCCCGATCAAGCAAACTGATGAACAAGGGGAAGACAAGTGATACAACTGAAGTGAATAATAAGAGTCGTCCCTGAAGTTATTGGGAAGAAGATTTATAAAATAAAACTCCTTATTCTAAATCAATTTTGCCCATACTCTTCTTAGTCTTCTTCAGACTCTGAGCTGCACCACGTGACTGGCAAACATCCAACCATTATTAGTCCTGCAGTATCAGGGGTGTATATATAACCAGGAATAGCCTGATTTTCATAATGGATACCTCTCTTTATCATTGATGAGTCCACTATAAAAATATTTTAGAATTAAACAAATAGCATTTTCAAAATAAAGCTATCTAAATTTCAGTAGAACACTGGGACTTTGTTAATATTCCCAGTATCAAACTTTTACATACATAGGAATGTCTGACAATTTATCATTATCAGAATTAAGAAAAACACTTTAGTTTTAGATATCTCTGAAAAGATTAAAAATAGTACTTTCCACTTTTCTTACCAAAGAAGTAAAATATTTTTTCTGGTTGGAATTTTAATTTCATCTCTTGTAAATAACTTGTTCATGACTTTTCCTAGTTTTGTTGTTGGTGAATTGATTTCTAGTGACTATTATTATACCACATTGAGAACTTAAAATAATTTTAGCAAGTCTATTATTTCTACCCACAAATAATACAATCTCAAAATGAAAAAAGAAGTTCAGATTAAACAAAGATACTACTGCAGGTATTGGAAAGGATTAATGTTCAGCGTCACCATGATTTTGCCTAATTGTTCCCAGACAGAAGTTCTTTCTAAATCTTATTGGTCAGATATTTCTTCCCTTGAACTATTTAATTACTTGAAAAATTCACCAAGTTCTATTATTTAGTTGCAACCCTGCATGAATGAGTCCCACATAATATATTTTGTAACTCTTCATTTTTGAACTCTTAGCTTCTGGTTATGTATCTCTCTCAAAGCTGCCCTATTATTCTATTATTCTCAGAGCTATTCATTGTGCATAGAAAATGAAATTCATATTTTTTGCCAGGCATTCAAAATTACTTTTAGAAGAGAATACTTCATTAATAATAGTTCACCCATTCTTCTCTATACATCTTTCCCACATTCTCTATACATCCTTTCCCTCTGATTGTCTAACTTAGTTATTTTTAAATTTGTTCATGTAGAACATTTAAAGAAAACTTTAACATTTTCTATAATATTCACTGCTCATTTTACTGATATCAGTTATTCAAAACTAAGCTATAAACTTTTTTATAAAGTCTGTATAGTTCCCCTTAGTCAATAGCAAGTGTTTTTATAGAGTTCTATTAATACTCTTTCTATACATATGGAGAAATAGGTATTATTTAATTTTGTTTCTTTTGAAATTTAATTTCAGTTCCCTGAAATACCAGTCATGATTAATTTTAACTGATTTAAAGGTAACAAAAATGTTTTAAATGACCTTCTTCCTGACATTAGCATGTCCCTAGTCCTCAAAATAATAATTGAGAGCAATGAAATATCTAAAACTCAATCACTTATAGCTATTAAGTATCTAATATCAACATGGTTCAATAAATAAGACTATATTATAGATTCATTCAAGTATAAGTATCTATGAAGAACTGGAAAATATACTTTTAAATTTTAAAGTCAATGAAAAAAATCACATGACCTGCAAACACCAATGGAAGGGGGAAAAGTCATGTAATTAATTAATAAAGTAAAGCACTTAGGTAACTATTGCTACCTAGAAGCTATAGAATATTTTCAGTAAAAATTCAATCATTGGGGCGGAGCTATAGCCCAGCGGGTAGGGCATTTGCCTTGCACGTGACCGCCCATGCCGCCCGGGTTTGATCCCCGGCATCCCATATGGTTCCCGAGCACTGCCAGGAGTGATTCCTGAGTGCAGAGCCAGGAGTAACCCCTGAGCATTGCTGGGTATGCCCACAAAAGCAAAAAAAAAAAAAAATCAATCATTGTACTTGAAATCTTTGCATCCTATCAAGAAAATCACAGGGTTACCCGAAAATTAAATTAGCATTTTATCATAGCTATCAGAAAGTTAAATTATAAAGAAGTTTGAAATACTATATACACATGATACATTCAAAATATTAAGACCCTAATAAAGTTATAATGTTTTATATTGAAAACAAATTTTATTTGGTTACCCTTTGACAGTATGAAGTAGAATAAGTTACATATTAGAATTAGAATCCTTTTACGAATTAGTGTTTATTACGTTAGAAATTGAGATTAATTTTTACAATAAAATTTAATTTCTAAATAGGTGTTTTGCATGTGAAACTTACTCTCCCATTGGCCAGAGTGATGGTGCAGAGAATAGGGCATTTGTCTTGCAAACTGATGACCCAGGTTCAGTTCCCAGCATCCCATATGGTCCACCACACAACATCAGGAACAATTCCTAAATGCAAAGCCAGGAATAAGCTTGAGCTCTGCCAGTGTGGCCCAAAACATAGTTGAAAAATTATTGTCCAATACACAATCAAAAAATACAGAATCTCACAACATTTTGTTAAATATATGAAACATGGTCCATCGTATATGAAATTATTTTCTCAGGTGACATGCCACAATATTAACTCAAGGTCAATAACACTCTAAGAAGCTTATGTCAATATTATAATAATAACTTCAAAACACACTAAGAAATATGTGCAGTAATTTTCATGAGCCATCTTGTTATTCAGAAAACCCTGTGAGGTCATACAGAATAAGGATTAAAAAGCATATACAATTACATAAAAGTAAATCAACGTATATATTCTGGACTTCCACATATTAAACCTTTTCTAGGCTTGGTTGACATAAGGTGACCTGGTCTTTAGAACAGCCAATTGTTAAATTTGGATAACTTTTCTTAATTATAGCAAGATTTGAGTAAATTATTTAATATATATTGAAACAACATAGACCTACTTCATAGAAAATTGGTGGTATTACAGAAGCATTTCATATGAAGCAGAACTGTCTTAAAAAGTTAAAAATTAATTTCAAACTACCTCTGTAACTACTTCCTAGTCATATAAAACTCAAAGTTAAAGTGTTTAATCTGTAACATTTAAAACTATTATGACCTGATGGAATGGTTTGAGGCTCTTTACGTTCCTGGAGCAAGCAGGTGCCCTTGGGCTCTACTAGCATGAGACAGGTCATATGGAGATGGTACTGGTGCCGCTGGAGCAAATCGACGATGAATGGGAAGACAGTGATACAGTGATGTTCAAAGGTAAAATTCTTTAATTATTATGAATAAATAATTGAATTGCTGCTTAAATAGATCGCATATATATGAAAAATACAATGAAAATAACTTCCTGTATTAAATGTGAAGCAAATTTTAGAAAATAATTTATATCAATTCTAATTGTTCATTACACATTCATATTTTTCTTATAATGCTTATTTATACCAATGAGAATCTGCTTCAATTATTTTGTCTTTAAAAAGTGCCTTGAAAATAAAAAGTTATGTAATTTCTCCCAATTATATGTATTTAGCTTTTTTACTTTAACTGAAATTATTTATAACCTAATTCAACGATATCATTGTTTGAAAGACTTAACTTTCTGTGACTGGTTTTATATATTCCATAGTACCTGTTCAGGGGTTAACCTTATTGTTCAATGCCTAGTTTTGCTCAAAGGAATTCCAAAATGACTATCATTTCTCAAACAAAATAAAATAATATGCTAGTATCTTTTAAGGCATAGACATTTTCCCACCTACATACCTGAATTTTATTCCCTGGTCTATGCAGAAATTTATATTTGCATTGAAGTTATTATGAGACATTGGCTGGATAGTAAACCTAGTCTGTGAGTGTTCAGATATTAAAAATTCCAGTAAATGTCAGAAAAATTGATCAACTTAAAACATTTGAAAATTTACTCTTACTTAACCATCTACTGAGATTAGGCACTTTTGACAATGATTCCAACTCAAAGATGTGGCTTCAAACATCTTGAATTTCTCTGAATAGTTAAAATGCTACAAATATCTAACAATGAATTTTCCAGGAATACAAGAATTTTTTAAGTAGCTTATTTTCATCATAAGTTGCCAATTTAGCAGTTGTTAACCTTCCAGCGCTATTGAGTCTCAATTTGTGCCTTCCTGCAATCAGAGTGTACCAAAGGGTAGCGTGGATTCTTAAAAAAAAATCCTAAATCCTATTACTTCCCCTCTAATTCTTATTACATAGTTTACTACTAATAGTCATGGTTTCTTAGTCAAATTTTCTCTGAATTATGCTTGTATCTCATGAAGAAACAGCTGGGAGTCTATGACTAACAAAATGTGTTATACCAGCAGAGCAAAGTTGTGTCTCTCAAACTACTTGCTTTTTACTCCAATCCAGAGGTTCTCAAACTTATATGGTTTAATTCCACCTATTCAAAAATAAAAAATCACTCAATTGTCCTTGGAAAACTTCCTTCATTGGACAATCAGAATGCAACTCCTCCTCTATACCCAATTGCCTACAACCTTCCCGGGTGAGGTGCCAATTTAGGGAACAATTCTTTGGACTAAGGCAAATAAATGCTAGACATTTAGTTCTTATGCAAACAGATTTAATATAGCCTGATTGTCTACATGATTCTGACCCACTATTTTTAACAAGATGCATCATTGCTGTCAAATTTAATATCTGCTGTAAATTTGGCTTCCTGTTCTTTTAACTTCTTAATAAATATTTCCTTACTATGGGGCACAGGCTTAAGTCTAAGCCAAGAGAAATAATGAACAAAGCACACATGTAAACTAAAAAAGGATTAAGTAACAATATTAGAAAGAAGGAAGAAATAAAAGTGCATTCCTTAGAGATATTTAAAATAGAATATTTTTATATTTGGTTGTTTATTCTAATAGCATTCTAAGTCCTTCAAATTCTGTGTACAGTTAATTAGAACCAAAAGAGTGAGGCAAACAAGCTCTCAATAAGTAAAGCAAATCCTTATGCTTTTTTTCCCAGAAATATCAAAATGTTAGTCAAATGGTTGTAGGAATAAAAAGATCATCACTGCTTCAATAAAGAATGAGAGAAAGAGTTGCTTGCAGGAAAGAATAGGAGATAAAATGGTTGCTTTCTTGGCGTATATGGAATGCACACCTACTGACATAGTTTCCGGTCTTATTAGTTGTTAATGTATTTCTGTGACTATGTCTTGTCCTCACAACTGAAAAGGTGGGAAAAGTGGGGAAATTGTATCAATTTTATGATGAACAAACTGAATATTTCAGTGGTGTCTTTCAGGGTAAACTTAACACATAGGCATACACATGATTATTTATGACATATACCTCAAATATAGATTATAAATCAATACTATCTCAATACGTTTATTAAAGAAACTAAAAGACTAAGAAAGCAATAATATTTCACATCACCAATACATCTATGTTCTCTCAGGACTGACTTCATTTTGTTCAGTGCAGTACTGCAACCCTGGGGCACATACAGTAATGGGAAGTATTAATCCAGGGAGGGACCGAACACAAAATATTGCACTCTAGTTTCTCTGAAAGGTGCAATTGTAGATGCAATGAGTTGACATTCTCTTCCTGCCCTAATGTGCATTTCTATCATCATAGCTAATGAGTGACTAGCAGTGGTAATCTCCAAAACTTACCTTAGGAAAAAGCCAAATTTTCTCAGACACAGCAATTAAGTGAGAATACATTTTCACATAAACCTAATGCACTAATTGGCATGTTCATTTGGATCTCCAAATAGCATCTACACCTGCTTCTCAGTATGTGAAACAAATAATTACCTTTGCCTCCAAGTACTTAACGAGCGTTATAAGAAGATTCAAAAAATAATTTGTTTTATTTGGAAAATTCTAGATTACCAAGGAACTGACATTTATCATATACATACAATCTAACTGAGTTTTCAAAAGATCTTCAATTCAATTGAAATTGTACTGCCTTTGAAATCAAGAAGAAATGCAGAAAGAGATGAAATATAGAAGAGTTTATAGTTTCCACTGAGGGAATGTCCAAAATTATACCAGAAAACTAATATGAATTTACTGCATGACCCGACCCAACGCCTTCCAATGAATGATACATCATTCAATACCTGATGTTTACTTTTCCTGTGTTCTCATATTTGATGCATAAAACAGCCCAAAATACACAGGACTCTTCAAAGACTAACTTTTCACTACAGCAGTTGCTTGTGAAATATATGTGACACAAATAAGCCTTGAAGATTGATCACTTGATCACTTGACATCCCGTTATTCATAAATTTGTTTGAGCGTGCACCAGTAATGTTTCCATTTGACCTAACATGTGCTGTGTAGCCCAATGGCTTCTGCTTGCTTCAGGAATATGAAGAGCCTCAAACCATTCGCTCAGGGTCTTGACGAAGAAGTCTGACCATCTTGTAGGTGGGTGGCCACGTGATCTTTTGAAGTCCCGTGGGATCCAGTTGGTAATGGCTCTAGTCCAGTGGTCATCTCCAAACTGCATTACGTGTCCAGCCCATCTGATTTTCGATGTCTTGGAGAATGAGACAGCGTCTCTGACTCTGGATCGTCAACAGAAGTCGGAACTCCTGATTCCTTCTCTCACTTGAGTGAGGCGTGATATTCCAAGCACAGCTCTTTCTATTCCTCTTTGGGAGACCCAAATAGCGTTCTAATCCTGGTTTTGTAGGGCCCAGGTCTCTGAGGCGTATGTTAATGCAGGGAGAATGGTGTAGTCGAAGAAATGTGCCCAGAGTCAGAGGTTCTTTTGTCCTTTTTAACTATCTCTTTGATGCTCTTGAAGGCGTTCCATGCTGCTCTCTTCCTCCTGTGCAGCTCAGGCTTTAGGTCGTTTACCATGTTGAGTTCTCAACCTAGGTACACATAACTTTTTGCATTCAGAGAAGTTTGTTCCATTCACAGTGAATGGGGCCTCTAGTTCATTTTTCATAAACATTGTTTTGTTGAGATTCAGCTGTAGACCTATCTTTCCACATTTTCAGTCGAAGTCAGCCAGCATTTGTGCCTTCTGGCTCTTGTTTGGTGCTATTAGAACGATGTCATCAGTGAAGCAGATGTGGTGTAGTTGCCTACCATCTATCTTCACTCCCATTCTTTCCTATTATAACTGTCTCATGACGTTCTAGAGGGGGCGCTGAAGAGTTTTTGGTGAAATGGAATCACCCTGCTGAACCCCTCTTTTGACATCAATGATCACTTCCCTTGTAGAATGGTGAGATCCTGGTGGTGAATCCATAATACAGCTCATGAAGGATCTTAATGTATTGGGTTTGAACGCCCTATTTGGCTAGGGCTACAGTGACCACTTAGGTCTCCTCAGATTCAAAGGCTTTCTTGAAATCAGTGAACCTGAGACAGAGCGGCATCTTGAACTCCCTACAAACTTCAATGAGCTTGGTTACCGTGTGGATATGGTTGATTGTGCTGAATCCTTTTCTGAAGCCAGCTTGTTCGCATTGTTGTCCTTCATCTAATGTTCTGTCAATCTTATTCAGGATGACTCGAGTGAACAGCTTGTAGATGACGGACAACAGTCAGATGGGGTGATAGTTGCCAATGCCATGGATGTCTCCCTTCTTGAAGATTATTTTCTGGATAACATGTGATATTTTATAGGGAAACTATCTTATGAGGCATTTTATTTATCTCAGTAAATTCAAAGTTAAAAATATATGGGGCCGGAGCGATAGCCCAGCTGGTAGGGCATTTGCTTTGCATGTGGCTGGTCCATACCGGCCCAGGTTCTATATCTGGCATCCCATATGGTCCCCGAGCACTGCCAGGAGTAATTCCTGAGTGCAGAGCCAGGAGAAACCCCTGAGCATTGCTGGGTGTGACCCCCAAAAAAAGCAAAAAAATATATATATAATTAAACAACACAAAATTGCTTTTAAAATATTCTATAAGAAGTTAGCACAACTAGTTCTTTATTCTCTTCTTTTTGTTTCTTTTCTGGCCCTGACATGTCCAGTACTGACTTCATCTGTACTCCTATTGGTCCCACTGTCCTCCCTTTGCTATACACAAACACATATATACATGCGCACATGCTTGCACACACATACACACACACATACATACACATACCAAATTTATTTGGGGATCACTGACCTGATCTTTGCCAAAACCACATGGGATGAGTGAGACATCCTCCTCCTCAGAATCCTCCTGTAGATGACTAGAAACTTCTTTTTTGCATAAAATAATATTTCACTAACAGAAAAAATGCTAGAGATTATGGAACAATACCATATATTATTTTTGATGTTGCTGATGAGGTAAGATCCTGAGAGAGTAAAACACCACAAAGGAAGAGGTCTACAGACCACCCACAAAGAAGTCTCCACAACTATGTCAGGGGAATAGCTCCCAGAAAAACTGGTTATAAGAAGTTACTATTTATAATCAGAGTGAAATGATCAAATAAATTCCAGAGAAATTACACAAACTCAAAGGATTGACTCAAAAAATTTCTAAAATTGAGGTAAAGGCTGCAGCAAGTTGGGCTGTGAAAGCTGCAGGCAGAGAGTTGCTTTTGCTTGCTTTAGAGAATGGCCCCAAGTTGCTATTTTCAGAAAGACAAATAATGAGGTCACCATATTGATGCCAAATTTAGTGCAGACGCCAGATGGGCATAGTGTACTGCTGCTGAGAACTCCTGGACTCAAGCAATTCTCTGGCCCCAGCCTCTGGAGTAGCTGCAACCACAGGTGTGTGTGTGTGACCCCTGCGTCTCCGTGGACCCAAGTTGCCGCAGGGAAGAGCGGAAACTCCATCAACTGGAACCAAGGCAAACTCCCTGGTTTCAACGCGGACACCTTGGTTGCAGCGCTCCTGGGACCGGCTGCAAATCTCCCCCACAGGTGTGTGTGTGTGACCCCTGCGTGTCTGCGGACCCAAGTTGCCCCAAGGAAGAGCGGAAACTCCATCAACGGGAACCAAGGCAAACTGCCTTGGTTTCAACGTGGACCCCCTTGCGCCCTGCACTTCCTAGAACATCCCAAAACTCAAAACTGTGTGGCACGCGACCCTCTTACTACCTATCTTGCATGAGGTACCAGTGAACCTTGGTTCCTACATCCTTGCTACCCACCCAAACTCTGCAAACAGACCAGACACCTACTAGCTGTACTATCTAGTCACCCAAGACCCCACATTTGCAACCTACAATAGTCATGATGGTAAAGCAACGCAAAATTCCATCAAGCTCTGTGAGTGAAGTCACTAGTCCAGATGAGCCAAGCAATACCAATGAGTTGTATAACCTCTCCGATAAGGAATTTTGGAAAAAAATGTTAAGGATTCATAAGGAATTCAAAGAAGCAATGGAATGCAAACTCAATAAAATACAAGAGGACATGATAGAAGAAGTGAGGAAAATGCAAATGGAAATGACAGATAAAAAAAATGAGGTAAATGAAATGAAAAACACAGTGGAAAGCCATCATAACAGAATAATAGCTACTGAAGAAAGAATTAGTGATCTCGAAGATGAGTTCCAAAGATTCTCTACACAACACCAGAAGATAGAAAAAAGACTCACAATTACCGAACAGACAACAAGAGATAATCGGGATGAAGCCAGAAGAAACAACATACGGATCATTGGGGTCCCAGAAGGGCAAGAAGAAAACCCTGATGAAGAAGAAACTGTCAAAGCCATCATTGCTGAGAAGTTCCCGGAACTAAAGAACACTTGCCTCAAGATCCAGGAGGCCCATAGGATACCTGCTAAAAGAAACCCCAACAAGAATACTCCAAGACACATCTTAATTAAAATGACAAAAACTATAGATAGAGATAGAATACTGAAAGCAGCAAGATCAAAGAAGGAAATCACGTACAAAGGAACATCTCTAAGATTTAAAGCAGACTTCTCTGATGAAACACTCCGAGCCCGAAAACAATGGTGGGATATTGTGAAAAGGCTCAATGAACTACAGGCCTCACCAAGAATTCTTTACCCAGCCAGACTCACATTCAGATATGAAGGAAAGATACACAACTTCATGGATAAGCAACAACTCAGGAACTTCATGGACTCAAAACCAACCTTAAAAGAAGGACTGAAGGGTCTATTGTAAAACGAACAAACCCATAAGCACAACAAGCACAAACAGAAAGATGACACAAAATCCGATGACAATAATCTCACTCAATGTCAATGGTCTAAATGCACCAATTAAGAGACACAGAGTAACGAAATGGATTAAAAAAATAAAACCCAACATTCTGCTGTCTACAAGAAACTCATCTGAATAATCAGAACAAACACAGACTCAAAGTCAAAGGGTGGAAGACCATTCTCCATGCAAACAACTCCTCCAAAAAGGCTGGTGTGGCCATATTAGTATCAGATAATATAAACTGCAGGCTGAAAAAGGTTAGAAGGGACAATGAAGGCCATTTCTTATTACTTAAGGGGTATGTACACCAGGAAGAAATTACACTACTAAACATATATGCACCCAACGAGGGGCCAGCAAAATACATAAAACAACTGCTGAGAGACCTCAAAGAAGACATTAACAGTAGCACAATAATAGTTGGAGACTTCAATACTGCTCTATCAACGATGGATAGATCAACAAGACTGAAACACACCAAGGAAATATTGGCACTCAAGGAAGAAATGGAAGAAAGAGAGCTAGTGGATATATACAGGGCTTTTCATGCCAAAAAAAGCTGAATACACATTTTTCTCTAGTGCACATGGAACATTCTCCAAGATAGACCACATGCTGAGCCACAAAGCATACCTCAATAAAATAAAAAGATAGAAATTGTGTCAGCTATCTTCTCAGACCATGATGCACTGAAAATGGAAGTTAACCATACACAGAAACAGGGAGTCAAACCAAACACCTGGAAACTGAACAGCTCACTCCTGAACAACAAATGGGTCATAGAAGAAATCAAACAGGAAATCCAAAGATTTCTGGAAACAAATGAAAATGAAGACACCAACTATAAGAACTTGTGGGACACGGCAAAAAGCCGTGTTAAGAGGGAAGTTTATAGCTCTGCAAGCATTCATCAGGAAAAAAGAAAGGGCCCACATAAATAACCTGACTACACAGCTGAAGACATTAGGAAAAGACCAACAAAAGGAGCCCAACCCAGGCAGAAAAAAAGGAAATAATAAAACTTAGAGAGGAAATCAATGAGTTGGAAACCAAAAAAAAACAATCCAAAAGATTAATGAAACCAAGAGCTGGTTTTTCTGAAAAAATAAACAAGATTGACAAACCATTGGCAAGGCTTGTAAGGACAGGGAAAGAGAGAACCCAAATAAACAGAATCAGAAATAAAAAGGGTGACATCACAACAAAAACCACAGAAATCCAAAAGATCATCAGAGATTACTTTGAGAGCCTGTATGCCGTGAAACATGAGAATCTAGAAGAAATGGATCAATTCCTGAAGTCCTATAACCTCCCACGGCTGAAACAAGAAGACCTCCAATACCTGAATAAGCCTATCACCATTGAGGAAATAGAAACAGTAATTAAAAGACTTCCCAAACACAAAAGCCCAGGTCCAGACGGATTCCCTAGTGAACTCTACCAAACCTTTAAGGAGGACCTACTGCCAGTCCTTTTCAAGCTCTTCCAGGAAATAGAAGAAACAGAAACACTCCCAAACAGCTTCTACGAGGCACATATCACCCTGATACCCAAAGCAGGGAGAGACAACACAAAGAAAGAAAACTACAGACCAATATCCCTGATGAACACGGATGCTAAGATCTTCAACAAAATACTAGCAAACAGAATCCAAAGACTCATCAAGAAGATTATACATCATGACTAAGTAGGATTCATCCCAGGTATGCAAGGATGGTTCAACATTCGCAAGTCAATCAACATAATACATCATATCAATAAGAGAAAAAATAAAAACCATATGATCCTATCAATAGACGCAGAGAAAGCATTTGACAAGATCCAGCACCCGTTCATGATTAAAACCCTCCAGAAAATGGGAATTGAAGGGACTTTCCTCAAGATAGTTACAGCCATCTACCAAAAGCCCACAGCGAGCATCATTCTCAATGGGGAAAAGTTGAAAGCCTTCCCCCTGAGATCAGGGACAAGACAAGGTTGCCCCCTCTCACCTCTTTTATTCAATATAGTACTGGAAGTACTTGCCATAGCAATCAGAGAAGAAAAGGACATCAAGGGCATCCAGATAGGCAAGGAAGAAGTCAAGCTATCATTATTTGCAGATGACATGATATTATACCTAGAGAACCCTAAACTCTCTACCAAAAAACTCCTAGAAACAATAGACGCATATAGTAGAGTGGCAGGATACAAAATCAACACCCAAAAGTCGGTGGCTTTCCTATATACAAATAACGAAAGAGAAGAAAGGGATATTAAGGAAACAATTCCATTCACAATTGTGCCACAGAAAATCAAATACCTAGGAATCAACCTACCCAAGTGTGTAAAGGACCTGTACAAAGAAAACTACAAGACATTGCTCCAAGAGATAAAAGAGGACACCAAGAAATGGAAACATATTCCCTGCTCATGGATGGGGAGAATCAACATTGTCAAAATGGTAATACTCCCTAGAGCTCTGTACAGATTCAATGCAGTCCCTATAAGGATACCCATGACATTCTTCAAAGAAATTGACCAAACACTCCTAAAATTTGTGTGGAACAATAAACCCCCAAGGATAGCTAAAGCAATCCTCGGGAAAAAGAAGATGGGAGGCATCACCTTTCCCAACTTCAAACTGTACTACAAGGCAGTAGTAATTAAAACAGCATGGTATTGGAATAAAAACAGACCTGTGGACCTATGGAATAGAATTGAGTATTCTGACACCAACCAACCTCAAACACATGATCATTTAATCTTTGATAAAGGTGCAACGAGTCTAAAATGGAGTAAGGAAAGCCTCTTCAACAAGTGGTGCTGGGAAAACTGGGCAGCAACATGTAAAAAAATGAATTTGGACCTGTGTCTAACACCATGCACAAAAATCAGATCAAAATGGATTAAAGATCTCAATATCAGACTTGAATCCATAAAGTACATTGAAGAAAATATAGGAAAAACCCTCCACGACATTGAAGCTAAAGGCATCTTCAAAGGTGAAACATCACTAACAAAGCAACTAGAAGAAAAGATAAACATATGGGACTACATGAAACTAAAAAGCTTCTGCACCTCAAAAGAAACAGTGACTAAGATACAAAAGCAGTCCACAGAATGGGAAAGAATATTCACCCAATACCCATCTGATAAGGGGTTAATATCCAGGATATATCAGGCACTGGTAGAACTTTTACAAGAAGAAAACAAACAACCCCATCAAAAAATGGGGAGAAGAAATGAACAGAAACTTCAGCAAGGAAGAAATTCGAATGGCCAAAAAACATATGAAAAAATGCTCATCATCACTAATCATCAGAGAGATGCAAATCAAAACAACAATGAGATACCACTTTACACCACAGAGACTGGCACATATTCAAAAGAGCAAGAACAACAAGTGCTGGCGTGGATGTGGGGAAAAGGGGACACTCATCCATTGTTGGTGGGAATGCCGGCTGGTACAGCCTTTCTGGAAAACAATAGGGACATTCCTCCAAAGACTAGAAATTGAACTCCCATTTGACCCAGCCATACCACTCCTGGGAATCTACTCTGGGAAACCAAAAATACGCAGCGGAAACACCATCCCTACTTTTATGTTCATAGCAGCATTATTCACAATAGCCAGAAACTGGAAGCAACCAGAGTGCCCGAAAATCGATGACTGGATAAAAAAGCTTTGGTACATCTACACAATGGAGTACTATGCAGCTGTTAGGAAAAATGAAGTTATAAAATTTGCCTATAAATGGATGGACATGGAGAAGATTATGTTGAGCGAAATTAGCCAGAAGGAGAGAGACAGATACAGAATGACTGCATTTATTTGCATAACATAAATATATATGTACATATTATGATACCAATATCCAAGGTCAAGTGAAACATATATCAGGAGGTCTTGTCAAAGGTGGAAATTATCACAAACGTGTGGGAGTCAGAGGCTAGGTAAGACAGAAAATGGAACAGTGTGCTAACAATTGTCGAGGGTACTAATGCCAACCTAGAACTGAGCATTAAATAGAGGCAAAAGGATACACATGACAACCCTTTAATGTATGTTCTGTAATCCATAGTCTGGAAGGGAAGGAAAAGAGAAAGAGAGAGAAAGGGAAAGAAATAAAGAACCTGCCATGGAGGGGGGGCTGGGGAAGGGGGGAGGGAACCGGGGACGTTGGTGGTGGGAGATGGGCACTGGTGGAGGGACGGGTGCTGGAACACTGTATGACCAAAACCCAAATATGAACTTTTTAATTGTATATCTTTGTAATTGTAAAAATAAAAAAAAAAATTTTAAAAAAAAAAAAAAAAGAAAAATTAAAAAAAAAAAAAATACCATTTCAAGGCTTTGAGAAAGATGTTTTTTTTAAAAATACAAATCCATGAGTTCAGATTATATAGTGGCTAAAACGTGCGCCTAGCATTCACTTGCTCTGGATCCAACCCCTAGCATCACTTATTTCCCCAGAAAAACTCTGGGTGCATCCCTGGAGGGCCTCATGTGCCTTGGGATGTAGCCCTGAAGAGTCCCAACAGCAAAGGGTGACACACGTAGAGATCTGTGAGTACGCTCATGTCAGGCCCTTCCTTCCATTGGTCCAAAAGGCCAGATTGGCAGAGATAATATCCATTGACATCTTGAGTATCACTTGGGAACCACCCTCAATAAATTAGTTAATTAATTGAATTGAATTAAATGTTAAAATAATTAAAAGTACAAATCTGATTCTCATCCCATCCCAATATAATCTTCACAGAAATGGTATTAAGACGTTTTACTGAAGAAGCAATAGCTGAGGGAGGAGCGAGAGTGGCACGTGTGCCAGGAAAGGGGTGGAGGAGGATCAAATTCTCTTGCATAACCTCAAGAAGCAGAGACAGAAGCAGAATGAGAGGCCCAGAGGGTCACAGTGGAGGGAAAGATGAGGCGGCAACAATGACAAACAATCCTGGGGGATTTGCTCTGCCACAGATCTGGGAAATCCAGGGAAAGAGTGAGAGTGACAGGGAATTCCAGCCTCTGCTGGCTTGTCTATGGTTCTGAGTCTAACCTCTGCCCTGGCGTTTGCCTTGCTGACTGAGAAAACCGTAACTATTGATCACATTTGTAAAGAAGTTTGAAAAATCATAGTAGACTAAAAGAAGAAAATTCAGAATGTGAAAAATAATTTAATAACAAGATATACCATGTTTATGGATTCAAAAATTAAATATGGTAGATAAGCCAATTACTTTAGAATAATCATCTTTTTTTCTATTACTATTATTATTGTTATTTCAACCAGAACCATGTTGAAATAATGTTCAATGAGCTTCTATTCTTCAATTGACTCTGTTGATAATTTATTCTGAAAGTTATAAAAAACACTAAGAAGTCCAACAATCTTAAACCACAGAAATCAAGTTCGAAGACTGGAGGGACTACACAGTGGGTTCAATGCTGACCTTCCATGCAGCGAACCGGGTTTGATCACTGGCATCCCATATATTCAAATGAGTCCTGCCAGGAGTGATCTCTCCATGCAAAGCCAGATATGGTTCAAAAAACAAACAAAAAAAAAATAAAAGTTTGAGTCTTACATTAACAGATTCCAAATAATAGACCCCAGTAAAAGAGGGTCAATACTAGTACAATGATTGACAAATGGACTAACAGAAGAGAACAGAGAAGAGGGTTGTGTTGCAGGGGGTGTTGGGGACAGTAACCAGGATCCACACAAGCAAGGTGTGCTTCCACCACTTGGGCCATATCCCCCCCCCCCCCAGCCATTTGATCTTTACTTAAAACAAAGGCACCGCAAAGTGGGGGACAGAACGGAAGAAGTTCCTTTAAAGAATGGCTCTGGATCAACAAGCTATCCATTGTACATCTTTTTTTTTTAAAAAATGAAGTTAACTTCAAAATGAATGCTTCACAGTATTTACGAAAATGAATCCAGATGGACTGTAGGTCTTAACGAAAATGATATACAGGATTCCATAGTTCAGTGGTTATCACATTTGCCTACGACACAAAAGATCTCTGGTTCAAAACCAGGCAGAAACACCATTTTGAGTCCTTTGAGATTGGAGTGATAGCACAGCAAGCAGGGAGCCACCTTGTACACAGCCAACCAAGATTGGACCACTGGCATCCCATTTGGTACCCAGAGCACTGCCAAGAGGCATTCCTGAGCTCAGAGCCATGAGTAACCCCCTAAGCATTGCCAAATACCAAAAAAAAATGAAAACAAAAAATGAAATTTCTAAAAGACAGCATCAGAGATATTACTAAACTATCAGAGCTACTAAAGATATTACTTTAGTAATAAATAATAGTAATAAAATTAATAATAAATAAAATTTATTGAATAGAGTAAAAGAAGCATTTTTATAAAGAAAAATATTGAAAAAGTTACTTCAGTGAAGATAAGAATTACCAGTGGGTGGGGCAATATTATGACAAAGTTATTTGCCTTGCATGTGATTGGCAACAGGGGTTTGATTCCTGGCACCACATATGGTCTCCCTGAAGGAGGGGTGATCCTTAAGCATAGAGTCAGGAGTAAGCCCTGAGACCCACCAGACATTGCCCCCAAAAAACAAAAAAAAAATTATTAAGAATGACCATTTCCAAAAAAGTCATGTTTAAGAGAGAAAAGAAAGTCACCAGCTATTGGATAATATTTGTAATAATCATTTTTGACACAGATCTATTATCCAGAATATCTAAAGTAGTTCCACAAATTAGTAATAAAAATATAACTAAGTAGAAAACTTTATGAAAGATTTCAACAGGAACTCATAAAGGAAGAAATGCTATGTTTAAACATATATAAAAATTTTCTCAATATTATTAGTCCCCATAAGTTTCCACTGTACACCCTCTTAGAGTGACTATTGTTGATGAAAGTGATAATAGCAACTACTACAGAGCAAAGGAGCAGCTGGAACCCTCATATATTTATGCTGGAGGGATACATTGGGAAAACTATTTTGGAAGAATGGAGTAGACCCACAAATAGGTCTTCAGTGTACACTTTAGTTTCAGTACATTGTCCTCACGCAACAGAAAAGTGGGCATGTGTTGCCAAATCAACCACAGGTCCTACTTCTCTCCTCATCTGTCCATGCACACTCAGCACCAAATTCTCGGGATTCTAAGAACCTACTCTTTCCAATTTGGGTGTGTGCAGGCTCAAAGCTTGACCATTAAAGCTATTGTGGTTCTGAGTCTCACTGAAAACCTTTAGCAGTGTCTTTTCCGAGTAATAATTTTTTCTTCATGAAAAGCCTAAAAGGTGCAAATAAGAAACCAAGAGTGAAAGTAACTCAAAAATATTGACTCTTCCTACAGTCTGTTCTATTTGACATGTAAAAACTATTACATCCCCAAGTCCTTAAAAAATTAAGAACTTGGCGATGGAATTCAGTGCATGTGCCTAACATGTGTTACCCTGGACTTCTAAAGAGTTAAATTTGTGGTGGATCCAGAGCACTGGCTGAAGCGACCCTTCGCAATAATTAACTAAAAGAAAAGAAAAAATATCAAAATTATAATTTTAAATATATAATACTGCAGAATTGTTTGAATCCTTTTTCCTCTTTTATGAATGAGATGCTGTCTTAAGTATAATTTAGAAAAGAGAACTTATCAATAGATTCCAAATATGTTAAGTATAAAAGGAATATAATGTGACGTGATCTTTTCTACAATATAGGTTTAAATATTTAAGCAGATACGTAAGAAAATATTGTAAGGATGTTGGTCTAATCTTGCATGGGGTTTGATTTAAATGAAGAATTATTATTGGAGGATGTTTGTTTCTTTGTGATCACCTAGTATTTCTAATGTCTGTGTCACTATATAAATGTAAATACAATGACTCTATGAAAGTTTCAATAGCCTGATGAAGACAAACACCATCTCATTTATTATCATTGACATTTGCTATGATGCTATTTTTTTTTAGTGTATGACTTCTCTACTACAAGAGTATCCCACCTGCACGGCAGAGTCTGGCAAGCTACCGGTGTCATATTTGATATGCCAAAAACCAGTAACAATTATAGACCTCATTCCCATGACCTGAGGAAATGCTTTGAGGCTCTTTGTGTTCCTGGAGCGAACAGATGCCCTTGGGGTATACTAGCATGTGACAGGACATATGGAGATGTTACTGGTGCCCTCTCAAGCAAATCAATGAACAACGGGCAGACAAGTGACAAGTAACAAGTATGACTTCTCTAGAACTACACAAACTGAGGTCCATAGAGGCCCAGCTGGGGCTGTAACTGCACTTTAGAAAAGCAGATTCATCAAAGCAAACCACAGGAAATCACTGTGTGGTGTGGACACACCCCTCTCTCTCTCATGGCTCCTTCCAATGGGAGCATCATAGACCAAAGAGGACAAGAAAGGGATTTGGGAGATGAGTGGTGGCAGTTTCATTGCCTGGAAAACATGGGTCTCTATGTTCACAGCTCTGCAGCAGCACATGCACCAGGGAGATCTGAGCTGGTTCCTAGAGAGGTGAAGCCTGGAAGGTGGCTCCATGGCTTTAAAAGCTCCCAGGCGCAGGAGGACTGATAAATGGTTGCAAGCTTGCCACAAGACTGTCTTGGGGACAAAGGGAAGTTAGGGTAGAGAAAGGACCAGTATGACAATGATAGCTGGGAATGACTATCATTGTTTATCCTATGCAAAATGATAAACGACTATCATTGTATCATTTTGAATAGGAACATTGAATGTTGAAAGTAGGTAAAGGGATATACCTGATAATATTTCAGTTTTATTGCAAACCATAAGGCACAAAGAGAGAGAGAGAGAGAGAGAGAGAGAGAGAGAAGGAATGTGCCTTTGAGTCAGGCAGGGGTGGGGCAGGAGAGGACATATGGTGGTGGGAGATGTGCACTAGTGCAGGGGGAGATGGAACATTGTATAACTGAAACCCAATCACGAACAGCTTTGTAACAGTATATCTCACCATGATTCAATTAAAAATATATAAATTAATTAATTTAAAAGAAAAAATAAGCTCCCGGAGAAGCGTGAGTTCCCTGTGCAGCAGCGTGGGGCAGCATCATCCTGGTAGCCCTGCAGTCCAGATCCCAAGAGGGGCGGGTGGGGTGGGAGCAATGAAAAAGGCAACAACAGAGCAGTGTGTCCCAGAGGTGATAGCACGCACTGAGAGAGCAGGAGGAAAAGGAGGGAGGGGTGGGTGCTGGAGTCTGTGGGACATTTGAGGAGAACTGGATTTACATGGTCTCAAAATACCTTCGTAAAGGTGCATATTAACTACAAAGGGCAAGTTGAGGGTTGAGAAATAAAGCAATCATCAAACTACCCAAGGGGCCTTGACAAATGTCTCAGCTAGAGTGCACTAGTCAGGCACAGATGCCATAAAGGGGAGTGCTCAGATTTTCCCAGTTCAAATGCATAATCTCACACCAATTAGAAGACACCAAACAAATCCACTTGAGGAGAGACTGTGCTCTGGAGAGACAGATAGTTCGTAGTTTAAATAAACACAGGAAACACCAAGGAACTTTACATCTTAGGAAATGTTAAGAAACATTGTGTTATGTTTCTAATGTTAAAGAAAGTTAGCATCACAGGAAGTGGAGTTGCTTTTTTTTAAAGAATCTTTGTACTGCATACACAGATTTTTCTGCAAACACTGAAATTTGCTCCAAACGAAGAGACCTTTTTAAAATTAAGTGTTTAGGATATGGACACTTATCCATAGATAGAAGCTTCAGATGGATTATTCTAGACATAGTCATGAGCGAGGCAGCAAGTTTCCCACTGAGAATTTTATATCCTGAGAGATTGTAGACACTGGACAAAGAAAGAGGATACATTGAGCTACTGAATACAAACTGGAAGTGTAGTTTAGTGGGTAGAAATGTGGCAAAATATTTATAGTGATCAGCTGAAATATTCAGTCCATAAATTTATCAGGGAGGACTCCACATTTGCAAATCCTCTCTTGCCACCTCACCCTGCAACCATTCTGCCATCTCATGATGAGATCTGAGAACTGCAACAACACATCTCAAACTCGAACTAGCCTGGGTTGGCCCAAAACATAGATTTGGAGAGGAGCAGCTTCAGAAACAGGGCGATAAACCAGGACAATTTAGCCCCTCCCCTGCTTTCCACACCGGCAGGGACTCATTATAGTTCAATGCAGAAGACAGCAAACGCTCTGAAACCTCGCTGCTTGAGCCAAGTCTTAAACCTTGTGGCCTCAGACAAGTCCCTGACCTTGTCTAAATCTCACCTGACATCATCTAGAGCTGCTTTAGACATCATCTGATATCATCCAGAGCAGCAATGTCATCTAGAGCTAGAAGAATAAATTAGTAAAATACTGAAAATGCAGTTTGGCGAGAAGTAATGCTCGAATGGATGTTCTCTCAGGACTATCCTTACGCAAATGTTGTCTAATAAGCAGTTCTTGCAGTTGTTTCATCTCTAAGACAGTGGGTCCAAAGTACATAATTGACAAAAGGTTGTAACTCAGTGGAAATGCGGGATAAAATGTCGTAATTGGCACCAAAAAAATCACATTATTTAATATTTGGCGTTAACGACACCATTCACTAGAACAGTGCCCTCAGCAAACACAGAACAGAAGTGATTCCTCCATCAAGTCCTTAAGCTCAGCCAGATAGTCTGGAACATTCCTTCATTTTGCACGTATCCTTGCAGAGGCAGCTGACGCTCTACTGCCTCTGGCTCCCAGATGTGGACAGTCTGAGGACCAGCATTCAACTCAAAGTGTAACTCACACCATCTGCTGTTTGTTGGGAATACATGAGTCATCAGCAGCCTTCTCTGAATAGACTATGTGTGCAGAAATAAAATATTTTCCACATAATGTCCTTTGATATCATTAAAGACTTATCCTGTTTGAACTGTTGACTTAAACTCTGCAATCCCAACATTTCACTACATTTCAAAAGATCTGAAGTTCATTGCATGAGACCTCTCCCTGAACGTCTCACCCATGTTGCCTTAACTTTGCAACCTGGAATCCAGTAGACACTCTCAGTGAGTAGGTCATATCGTCAACATATATGTATGGAGCTCCCTGCAGTTCAGCCATTATCTGTGTTGGGACCACAAGAGAGAAAGTTTTAATGCTTCTCCTCGTAAAGCTTGCATATCAGTAGGGAAATGTGATCAATGCACAGAATTTTAAAATTAAGTATGTCTTGGGTATTAATGATTAGTTCTAAGAGAAAAACTGAAATGGAAGAGGGATTTTAATGTACTTAGGTTGTAATTTAGAGAAAATCTTGGACTGGGTTCTGAACCTGACTATTAGGAGTGGGCCAGGGTCTGAAATGGAGCCTGTGTTCATGCAGAAATTCAGCCTGCGAGGGTAGGTCTTGAATAAAAGGTGCATTGAGGGGAGGCTGAGCTAAGCGGGGTTCCTGAAACAAAGACAACCATGCAGCCAGTGTAGACTGCACTTCAGCATCCTCTTCTTCCCAATCTGGATCCCAATCCCAGGGAGAAAACCTTTATGGAGCAGTTGAAATAACTTCCCCTCCATACCTGAACGAAATTGGGAAATCAAGCAGTCCTGGTTGGAGACACCAGGATGGAATTCACTGGACAAGCAGTAGGAGTTTTCCACCTTCCAGCTTCTACTGTGGTGACTGCAGTGCTGACCCCTCTCCCCACCCACCAAATCCTTGAGCGCTTCTTGCAGGAGCTGCAGCTGCAGGAATTTAGGAACACTGGATTCAAGGCGGTGATGGATGTAACACCAACAGAAGGTGGCACCTTCATGACCTCACTGATAGTCACGGGATCTGACACAGTTCTGTGGAGAGATTGCACACTGTGTCAACCCTGAAAAGGGAAGCGTAGGGAATTCCAGAGACAGTTTGGGGGGAAATAGGAAAAGACAGAGTTGGACACTAAAGGATCCAGAATCATCTGTGAGATCAAAGCCAGAAGGGCACTAATTCCATGTAGTCAAGGAAACAAGGTTATGTACAGCTAACCTTTACATAACTGAACTATACTGTACAGTATTGAACTATATGTTCAGTAACAGAAAGCATGTTTGAAAATAATAATTAACCCAAGAGTTGTACCTAGAACCTAAACATGCTGCCAAATCCCAGTCTAGTAAATGTCGGGCAACGACCTTCTTAACAAAGGGTCTTTTCAATGTCAACGGTCAAAGATACTAGGGACCAGTCTGGAGAATTTCTTGTGCTCCTACAAGGGCTGCTGTGGGTGACTGACTCATGTCCACATTGTTGGACAATTCCATCACCAATTAAGCTATTAATGGTGTCTTTCACTCCATTGTCAGAGATGGTATCTACTAATACCCCCAATAAATGATGAACAGGCATTTGATCCTCACCTCTGATCTCTCTAGTCTTGCCAAAATAATTCCTCACTTGGAAAATGTTCCTTTGTGATCTGTGTCTCTTCTACTACATACATCTTTCCCAGTATCGGGGTGGTATTGGGAAACCCATGACAACACTGTCCAGAGCAAGCCTGCTTCTGATTCTCTGCACTCGCAGTTATCAGACTCACCCTTCCATGGTAGACAGCTGTGAAACTGGATGACGACTAGGGAGCAGTTCCAGAACCACAGAGCACATGCTCATTGGAGAAGAAAACCCTCCAGGGAGGAGGTAGCAGAAAGAGAAGAGAGTGGCACAGAGAGAGGGACCTGAAAGTTCTTCATGAGCTTTCTTGACTCACTGGCCAAATAACTACACATCAAGACAAGGCTCATAGAGTCTGGCAGCAGAGTGCTGATCCCAGTGGAGATTTTTAAGTTGCAAAGGACTTACCTGGGGGTCCTAACTCCAAGGTGACATTGATGTTATAGTGCACATACCACACTTGGAATACTAAGGTTTAAATTAAGATATGGGACTAGATACTTTCAATGAATGTATTAAGACTATGTTGATGCTGTGAAGTGATCAGACTACCTATAATACATATGAACCCAGGAAAACATGTGAGTAGTCAGAGTTTTCATGGTGAGGTGAGTTAGGATCTCCTGCTCAGCAGAACTATTGCAGTAATAGAAGAGAAAGTCAGAAGTATTACCTTCTGTCTCTGAATCCTCTTTCCACTGAAATATTGTTAAGACAATATTTCATTGATAAGACACATTAACTCCTGAGGGTCACTCCTGGGCACAAAGCCAGAAATGAGCACAACCTGGTGTCACCCAATCCCACCCAACCAAAAAAAGAATAAATTAAGTCCCAACCTCAGTACTTTATCTAATTTGAAAGAAATTATCTCACTGATTGCTACCATAGTGAAGAGCCTAAGAGAGAGAAAGGTAGTAGCCAAAGTCAAATAGCTCTGGAGAATGGACCCCTCTGCTTAGCCCAGAACTCTGAAAGAGTTTAGAAGGAATTCATTCACCGAGGAGGCAGCAAATATATAATTGCCTCCATTACCTAGTTCTTACTTCCGGTTATCTTGACTACAATATAAAGCAGCATTCCTTAAGTATTGGGTTTTCTAATATTTTTTAATAAAATTTTTGGTTGATTTCTGCCATTCGATGTTCTGAACTTTCACTCTGAGTTATTGAAAAAGAAAGTAAAAAGAGAAGGAAGTAGGAAAGGGAGGGCCATCTCATTCTATTATTTAATTAATGGTCTAATAAAGATTTGACCCAAAAAAGGACCCTGAATTTAGACTTCTGTATTAGACTTTTCCTAATAAAATTTTCTTTCCATAAGTCATTTAATTGCTACAGCATAATAAAAGTTTTCAAAAAACTTAAACCATGTCACAAGTTTATTACTGTAAATACAGAATTTTGAGCTAAAATTCACAGTCTTATATATACACATGGGCAAAGGAATTTGTAATAATTCAAAGTTAACCAAAGTTGAGACTCTAAACGTGGTCTTTGAAAGGTCCAATGACCTCCATTTTAGATTTTACAGATACATACAAGTCAAGACAACCTAATGTTTTGAATTTTTCTGTTTGGCTAGATTAGTCATCCAGAAAGAACTCAAATGAGAGAGCCAGAAAAGCTTTTGGGACTTAGATATGCTTTCTTCCATGATTATTATGATCTCAACTCTTGGATTAAGTTGGAAGATATCTGAACCCATTGTGCAGAAGAACAAAGTGAGGTATGAGAGAGTGTGAATCTGAAGAGCACCCCGCCACGGTTTTAGTCCCTGCACTTCCTCTGTGGAACTGAGATTAGACCAACCCAGTTCTCTTAGGGAGAGCAAGCTTACCCCAGAAGAGAATTGTGTTGGTGTGACTATGTCTTATGAAGAACAGGAAGGGATGATTTGCCATGAACTGGACTCGGGAGGGGAGTCTTTTGACTACAACATTGAGCCCATTGGCCGCTGCTGCCTCCGTGCCCTCTTCATTGACATCCACATAGGACTTGTGGATGACCTTGGATAAAAACAGGCCCTTTGCTGGTGATATTCCAGAGAGATTCGCTTTCATTTGGTTGAAGATGTCTTTCATCCCTAGGGATTTGAGCAGGGAATTTAACTCATATTTGATTTCGAGTTTGAATCGGGGAATGTGTACTTCCACTTCCCTCTCCATCATGTCAGAAGCGTGGGTCCACTTATGCAACGTCTTCAAGTTCAGCTGCTTTTCTATCTAAGACAAGACACAGAGAAGGCATACATGAGCAAACCCAGCTTCTCTGAATTGGATGCTATCCCTTTTCATAGTACTCGGTATAAATGATCCAATGCCATCATGCTCAAGGACCAGAGAGATAGTATAGGAGGTTAGGAGATAAGGCATGTGCCTTGCTTCCCAACAACTCCTGTTCTGTCCCTAGCACCCCACCAGGATCATAGAGCCAGGAAGTGGTGCTTGCCTGAAGTAGCTCCTGAGCACTATTCGGTGTGACCCCCAGACCCCACAAGTTATTAAATAAAATGTATACCTGGGCAGGACCCTGTTTTCAGCCATATTTCCTCCCCTGCTGTCTGCTTCTCGTGGAGATGTGGTGAATTAACCTCCAGTGAGTCTCAGTCTGTGGCTGATCTTACCTGAACTCCCTCTAGTTCCTTTGAAGATATTGTCTCTGTGTTCTGCAGGAATCAACCATTTCTTCTTGGTTCTCAAATCTGAAACACGTCATTGCACCTTCTGTGTTTCACCTTTGGCTGCTGCAAGGCCAGGGGTGTACCTTATTCCACTCTATGTAATCCCCTTCTGTCCTTCTCTATTACCTTTGCTGTGCTACTGCTAAAGCTACCATGGGTGCGTTTATTTTCTGCCAGCAGCCTTACTACCTCTGTCTTTCTGGTTATATTTCCCAAGCTGCCTCGCAACAATGACTTCTCATTCCCTCTTCTGTTTCATGTTAAAAACCCTGCAAATGTCTCTCCTTGAAATTCCCGGCTAGAGCTTCCCATAGCTCTAGCTGCTCTAGCTTCCCATAGCTCTATAGCTGCAGTCTGGCATGTCCTATTCTGTCATTCTAATCTAAGACTTGAAGACATTTTTATCATCCTCTCCTGCTGACAATATATAATCACACATGAAGTAAAAAATGAATTTTCTGAGAATGGAGAGTTAGCACAAGAATTAGAGTGCTCGCTTTGTGCAAAGGCAACATCAGTTCAATCCCTGAGCACCACCGAAGCATAGAGGCAAAAGAAAGCCCTGAACACCACCAGGCATGGTACAAAACACACACACACACACACACACACACACATATTTTCTTCCTTATTCTTTTTTTCCTTTGTCCATTTCTGCCCTAATCACAGTTATCATGACTTCCTAAGATGGTCCATCTCAACTCTTGGGTTTAGGTAATTTTTCTTTGCTCTTTGCTCTGATAACTTGTCCCACATACCTAGCTTCTCATCCAAAGAAGCTGGCACCAAGTTGACTCTCTCAGAACCTTCATCTAAACTTAGATTTAAGTCTTCATCCCAACTTAGATTCTCTCTTATTGCATAGGGCTCAGTGCAAAGCCCTCAGAACACTTGACTCTAGTGTTACTGTTCTGTTGGGAACACACATGTGTCTGGGTTTCCAGAACCCCACAGAGCTTTCAGTCCATAAAAAATACACGATGTTTGTTGTATATAGCGCCCACATGGCAGAGCCTGGCAGAGCCTGGCAAGCTGTCCGATGTGTGTTTGATATGCCAAATCCAGTAACTGAAATGTTTATCATTGGCACGTGATAGGGTCCAAAGGAAATGTTACTGGCGCCGCTCGAGCAAATCGATGAATAACGGGATTCAAGTGATCAAGTGATCAAGTTTTTTACAGGCGTGATCAAGTTTGTTGTATGAATGAGTGAATGAACAAATAAATGAATGATTCACACATTAATAAAGACCATTTCTAAACTTCTTTCATTGGCATCCCCAGTGTCTCTACCACAGCCCACCACTGACACCCAAGATGAAGTCACTCAAATGGTGGCCCCGTCTGAGTCATAGCTTATCTCATGGTCATGGCTGTGCTGCCCTTCAGAGAAACCCAATGCTAACATTCCGATCCAGGATGTGAAGATGCCAACCCTCTCCTCTGACCCTTCTGTGTCACAGTGGGTTTTTTGTTGGTTGCCTTTGGGTTTTCTGTTTGGTTTTTTTTTAGAGTCACATCCAATGGTGCACAGGTTACTCTGGAATCTGCTATTCAGGGATCATTCCTGGTGGGGCTTAGAGGACCACAGGGGATGGCAGGTATCAGGTATCTTGCAGGTTTTCCCCATGCAAGATAAGGCTTACCCGCTATACTATCTCCCTGGCTCCAGTGCCACATTGGCTTATCCTACGCAGGCACTGGTCTGACTTAGAAAGCTCCAACTGTGGTTATTCAGTTGTGTCTACATCAACTTCCTCAGGATCCTCAAAGCTCAAGCAGGGCCCCTGAGAAATCATCTTACAGCAGAACATCAAGGTCCTGGAAAGCCTGAGAAGGTGTGGATTGACACAGCCATAGAAAAGGGGGTTAGACAGAGACTGGCACATATCCAAAAGGCAAGAACAATAAGTGCTAGGATGCAAGGAGAAAAGGACTCTCATCCATGTTGGTGGGAATGTGAACTGGTTTGGCCTTTTGGAAAACAATGTGGACATTCCTCAAAAAACTAGAAATTGGGCTCCCATTTGACCCAGCAATACCACTCCTGGGAATATGCCCTGGGAGGCCAAAAGCACACAGCAGAAACACCATCTGCACTTCTATGTTCATAGCAGCACTATTCACAATAGCCAGAATCTGGAAACAACCAGAGTGACTGAGAACAGATGACTAGATCAAAGAAATTGTGGTGCATCCACACAATGGAATATAATGCAGCTGTCAGGAAAAATGAAATTATAAATTTGCCTATAAATAGATGGACATGGAGAGGTTCCTGCTGAGTTAAATTAGTCAGAGGGAAAGAGACAGATATAAAATGACTGCATTTATTAGTGGGATATAAAAAAATAGAATACCAATATCCAAGGCCAGGCAAAACATTAATCAGGAGGTCTTGTCAGTGGGTGGAATCTACTGCAAGAGCGTGGGAGTCAGAGCTTAGGTAAGACAGAAAAAGGAACATTGTGCTAATAATTGTTGGAAATGGTAATACCAGCCTAGAACTGAGCATCGAATATAGGGAAAGGAATATGCATGATAACCTCTAAATGTTTGTATTGCAAGACACAATGTGCAAGAGAAATAAAAAGAGAGAGAGAGAGAGAGAGAGAGAGACCAAAGTTTCTGCTATAGAAGCAGACTGAGTAAGGGGGAAGGGAATCATGGGACATTGGTGGTGGGAAATGGGCACTGGTGAAGGGAGTATTGTAATTGTATACCTCATGGTGGGATAATAAAAAATAATTAAAAAAAGAAAAAGGGGTTATACCATAGCTCCCACCACCAGCTATGCCGCTCATTTCCCCCAAAACCAGTATGCTAATCTGGCAGTTATGCCCCACTACCCTGGTATATGTGACTCAAGATATCACAAGACAGACATCCATAGACTGGACCCTCATATATAAAATCATAAGTCTATTATGTCAGAAAGAGTTTTCCCAGGTGTCCAATGATTAACGCAGGTATACTGGCGCATGGGGCACTTTTGCCTCCATGAGTGTTTCTTCAGACAAGAATAAGGGAACTTCACTCCTTCAATCTGCTTTCCGGAAGGCAGGGACCAGCAATTTTCCCTTCCCGTCACAGCCCCTGGAGCAATACTGCAAAACCTCCAATGAGGAGATTCATTTGCGCCTCCACTCTCCCCCCGGGGTGTGGGGGTGCCTGTGCACACCTGCGGCACCACTGTGTCAGCCTTTTCTGGAACTTTACCTGTTCTAGATCAGCGGACCCTGTTGGAAGCAGAACAATCATGCTCAGCCTGTTGTCAATGTAGGGGAGCTCAAGGACACGCATCTCGGGCTCCTTGGACGAAGGCTAGTTTAAACGACCCAATTTGAGACATCATCTCCACAGTCACACTTTTACCCTGTGGTTTAAAAAAAATATTGTGACTAGATAGAACAGCTCCATATACGTAGGCTCATCTACCAATTTTCTTGCATAATGAAGAAATGAATGCATGCATTCATTCTAGAAAGATATGGGCAACATACAAACAGGCTTATTCTATATGTGCACCTCTGCAAAGATAATTGACTATTATAAATCAGTGGTTGTTGGACCTGGCCAGTTTGATTGACATATACAGTAATATCTAATAGCACAGAGGTATGGTAATATATATAATAGCTACTCGGGACCCCAAAGACCAAGTATTTCCTCCTAAAGTGATTCAGGTGGAGAATATATAAGATCATTTTCTGCTTCTTTTTTTAAGTGCCATTATAGAGAATTTCTAGGGAGATACTCTAGAACAATGCAGAATGCTTCGTGTTCTGGGAGAGAAAATAATCTGAGCCTGTAGGTAAACAAGACACAGAGAAACCAGTGAGGAAAAATCTTTCTTCTCTGCCATGGCATCTGGGATCCAGGTGCCCTCTGAGAATGCCTATTGTCACTTTCCAAGGAAAAATTAAGCTTTAAAAATTATAGAAAACTGGTAAGAGAAATCTAAGGAAATCTAAAACAGTATTTTCAGTACAACTTTCTAAGTTTCCCATTAACCATGATTACCTTCTCCCAAGCTGACCAATTTTTTTGGCCAAGTAACTATTTTATTTTTTTAAATTTTTAATATTTTATTATACCACCTTGAGATATGCAATTACATAGATGTTCATGTCTGGGTTTCGTCATGCATTGTTTCAGCACCCATCCCTCCACCAAGTGCCCATTTCCCACCACCAATGTCCCCCACTCTCTCCCCTCTCCCCCAGCCTGCCTCCATGGAGAGTTCTTTATCTCTTCTCTCTCTCCCTCTCTCTCTCTTTCTCTCTCTCCCTCTCTCTCTCCCTTCTCTTACACCCTGTGGCTTGCAATACATACACTCAGAGGCTATCATGTGTATCTTTTTACCTGTATTCAATACTCAGTTCTAGCCTAGTATCATCACTTACAACAATTGTTAGCACATTGTTCCCTTCTCTGTCCCACCCAACCTCCGACTCCCAGGCACCAAGCTGTCCATTAAACCAAGAAGAAGAAACTTACCCCAGGCAGATGAAAAGGTCTTTTGACTGTTTCTCTTTTCTGAAACTGATGTTCCCATTGTCCTTTGAAGTAAATAGCACTCACCAGAATCAGGACAGAAGCAGGGTCAACTGTGCCTTTTGCAAAGAGGTTTGTAACTTTTCCTTACAATAGAAGAAGAATGGGTAAGGTGCTTGGATTTGACCTTTCTGATAATAAAATTGAATAATAGCAGGAAGGGTGAAACCG
This sequence comes from Cryptotis parvus, assembly GCA_021461705.1. Classification (NCBI taxonomy): domain Eukaryota; kingdom Metazoa; phylum Chordata; class Mammalia; order Eulipotyphla; family Soricidae; genus Cryptotis; species Cryptotis parvus. The sequence goes on from JAJIBD010000356.1 coordinate 54,829, forward strand.
GTTCTTTTCTAAAGCTAATTACAAATTCAAGACACCATAAGATTTCTAAGTCCTGGTTATGAAGGCTACCCTTGTCAAATGCTTTGATTTGTAAATTCATATTGGTTACTCAAAAACAAAAACTCACTGGCCACTTTTAGAGACTGCTAGGGCAAAATAAAATATTATTTTGAAAAGCAGAGCTGGAGAGAGAAACCCTAACATCTCTTTTCTGGTTTATTACCCCTCATAAAAACTGTTCTTAAGTTATCCAAATACTTTACGAGAAAAGTTTCTCCTATAGGAGTATGTTGGCTGGTTAAGAAGCAATGCAAGAATTGGAACATTTTCATTTTATGACCTTTAGTGGAATAATTGATATAAGCAATAAGTATCAATGGCCACTAACAATCATAAAAAAGAAGCATCTGGGCACTCTTTGCTTCACAGCAATGTGATGAAGACTATAAAAGACCAAGCTTAAAAATCTTACCAAGGTTCTAGCTGTAACTACTATCCCAATTTATATATAATATAAAATTGAGAAACTATAAATGGCATTTTAAAGCACAGTCATTATCTGGATATGAAAACTGCAGGGGGAATATGTGTTTTACTCAACAAATTTTCCGCAGAGGAAAAAGAAGAGAGGAGGAGAAATTCTTAGTATTTACATCAGAGAGCTATAGAGGGATTTCCTCAGGCCAAGAGAGCAGCTGTTGACCGACAAATTTCCCTGACAAGAATGATAAGGAAAGCTGACTCAATTGGACGCTCAGAGAGCTACCAAAGCTGCACATACATAAGAAAAGGCAACTTGCTCTTTTACACTGGTTCTCTCTCATGAAATGTTGGCCGTGAGCAGCATGGAGGCAGAGGCTGAAATGACAGAACAGAACTGACCCCCAAAAGGTAGTCTGACAGGATGGTTGGTCGACATCAGGAAAATGCTAGGGCCACCAAAGTGGATTTCAGAGAGCCAAAGTAGTGAAGAGCAGAGGTGAGATCTCCAGCGAGATGGAAACACAGACTAACGCTCCCGATGGAGAGTTTGGAGCAATTTTTCCTCTCACAATATTATCAATTATTCTCCCCAACTAGGCAAGGAGAAGCACAGTAGAAAGTGGAGAGCAAGGTCTTCAGGACACTTTCAGTCTCTCAAAACCAGAGGGAAAGAATGGAGGTCAGCACCTGAAAGGACCAGGAAATCTTTTATCTCCAAGAGGAGAAACGCGTAACTCAGAGGAGGGCTGAGGACAGTCCTGGGGTGCTATGCTGCCCAGCCCAAGTGCTTCCTGTGCAGATGTGATTCTGTGCCCACGCACGTGTCGCCTGCATCGCCCCCTTGAGATGTGGACTTTCGTACTTGAACGCTGGCACTGGAATGTGTACTGGAACTCTCTCTCTCTCTCTCTCTCTCTCTCTCTCTCTCTCTCTCTCTCTCTCTCTCTCTCTCTCTCCTCTCTCTCCCTTCTTCAAAATTTCCAAATAAACCTATTTTAACTTCAAAAACTAAATAAATAAAATAAAAACAGTACAGATTTCTCAATAGATAACAAAACACAAAAATAAGCCCCAAAATGCAAACATAAGTAAATGATAAAAACAGAGTAACTAAGGAATGAACATTATTTTAGGTGCACTTAGAAATTCTACCAAAATTGAAATATATTTATATGGCAAACGTTAGAATAAATTTGAAAACAATTGGATTCTTTTTTGAGGAGGTGGGTTGAGGCTATACCTGGTAGTGAACCAGGGTCAGCTGTGAGCAGAACAAGAACCAAGCTACCATCTACGTCTCTGTATCCAAGACAACTGAAGTCTTATGACAGACTACACATACTGCCCATAGTATGTGTTCCAAAAAGTCATGCACCACCATCCACAATAAATCCATATTTAAAATACTTCAAATAGTCCTCAAACTTGGCAGGAAGTTTCATTCAGAGAATTTGGGTTTGTTTAGAGACTAAACTAGACATTAATCAGAGAAACAAGATGTGGAGCGGCAAACCCCACCCCAGTCCCTGGCCCCACCAGGTGTGATCCCTGAACACAAAGTCAGGAGTAAGCCCTGAGCACAGCCTGGTGTTGTCTTAAAGCCAAAAACCAAAATAAAAATATAAGAACCGTATATACCAATTGCACTGAACAAATACTAATTTGGTCTTGATTCAAGCAAAAATAAAAGAACTAGAGAAAGAAGAAAACATGATGAGTCTTTTCTAATATCAGATCATTAGTTTTACTTTTCTAGGGTAACAATGGTGTCATGGTACAGTCTTTAAAAGTAGCTAATAAAGGGCTGGTGTTGCAGTACACTGCTACCCAGAGCCTCTGCATCTGGCCTGGAGTTGCCTCCTGTAGGTCACTTTGTAGATAGGAGGAGGACAGCTTTGAACGTGGCAGTTTATCTGACCACATATTCTATACTGGCTGTTATAAATATTCTCTCATGCTGCCACAATCATCGTGGGACTAGCTAGATCTTACTGGTATATTTGCCTGGCCACATTGTATCTCTAAGTAATTATACCAGAGAGAAATGCTGTTTGCCTCCAAGCAAGCAAGCATGGCTATCTAATAACTCAAAGGCTGATATACAGAACAACCATGAAGGAAAGATGAGACTCTTGTGAAGGCTTGGAGAAATATAAAACTGGAAATAGAATATTCTTTGGTACAGATGTATTCTGAGATACATCCTTTGTATTCTGAGATACAGTTCATCTCAGAAGCCCCTCTTCCACTCTACCCTGCAGGGGACTTCCAAGGCAGATAACATTAATATCTCAAAGGGCCTAGGTGAGGTCCTGGGAGAAATTACCTCAGGGATTTGACCCTGATGGCTTTCCATTGGAGTGGGAGGTCTGAGTTGCAGGGATATAAAACTAGCCTGCTTCCTTTCTGGCTCTCTCGTTTTCCCCCCTTTCTGCTCGTGCTCCCTTCTTGCCTTTCGCTGTCTCCTCCCTGCAGAGCCTTAACACACGGTGGCAGCCATCTTGGCCCACGCATGGCTAGGGCCCAGCCGGGAACCCTAAGTTTGGGGTTTTCCAATTCCTGATTTGTATGCCAGAACCTGTGTTAAGTAAAGCATTTTGAAACTTCTCTGGATTCTCACGTCTTTCACCATCCGCCAGCCACCGACCCCTTGGGGCAGAAGGGAGATCCCTGACCCTGCTCCTGGATTTTGTGCAGGGTACCCCAGCATTTCCCCACAGGCTGGAGTAATAGCACAGCGGGTAGGGTGTTTTCCTTGCATTTGGCCAACTCAGGTTCAATACCCAGCATCCCAACGGTCCCCAGAGCACTGCCAGGAGTAATTCCTGAGTGCAGAGCCAGGAGTAACCCCTGAGCATTGCCAGGTGTGACCCAAAAAGCAAAAAGAAAAAAATTTAATTTAAATAAATAAATGAATGTAGCTAATAAGACTTGGAGATTTGCACCAACGCACCTGGGAGAGATGTTGCTGGGGGAAGGGGCAAGGTGAAAGATGAGTCTCGGCAGTGACTAGTAAATGGTCATTATTTAATTTTAATAATGTTGCTGAGTGATAATTATAAAGGATTCATCATTTTCTTCACTACACTTTTTTGCTTTAGCTATTTTTGTTTGTTCGGGTGCCACACCTAGTGATGCTCAGGGGTTACTCCTGGCTCTGTGCTCAGAAATTACTCCTGGTGGTGCGCTGGGGCCATAAGGGATGCCATGGCTTGAACCCAGGTAGGTCAGTGCAAGGCAGACTATCTACCCTCTGTACCAGCACTCCGTTCCTTTCTTTAACTATTTTTAATGAAATGTTTTAAACAAAAATTGAAAATTTTGGAATCAAATATTTCATCAAAGAAACTTCTTGCAAAGAATATTTGCCAAAATCTATTGGTGCATTTTTTAGTCATGAAATGTTGATTCAAGTTAAATTGACTCTAATGTCAAGATATTCAGCAATACATCCATAAGGTAGCAATAAAGACACCACCGTCCCACTGCCACGTCCCATATTAGCTCACCTACGGGCCTTGCTTCAGAGACTCATAAGTAAATCTCAAAAGAGATCAAGTGACCTTGGACCCCAGACACCTGTTCCAGATTGAGACTTCTGGAGCCATCTGGAGACCTCTGGAGCCATGGAACTGGCATGGCTAGGCCAGCTCACCCTCCCAAAGCCCTGGCAGTGTGCTCACCCCCAAAGCCACCACCATACCTCCAGTCAGACTGCCCAGTTAAGTATTCCGAATTTTCTGGACCTCTCCAAATTTTGCAATACTAACATCCGTTAGTAGCAGACCAGATAGAATGTGAAAGTAACAGAAGCCAACCAATCTCTGGTAAAAAAGCATTGTCACAGAAGCTTAACTTACAACAACAGCTTAGTAAACCCTCAGACTAAGACTTAATGTCCCCATGATGAGATACAATCATGTTCACAAATTCTCTTTTACTTAAATGCTTTTTGATCACTTTGCTAGCCATTTCTTAAGAAGAGGCAATATAAAATACATTATTGTGGTCTTGCTTCAGAAGCAGGCTTGAGGGGGTGGTTGGGGAAATGGGAACAATGAAGAAGGGAAGGAGACGGGGGTGGGTTGGTGGTGGGACATCAAATGCCTGCAACAAGTCATCATAAACCATTGTGTAAGTTTAGCTAAAGTGGGGAAATTTGAGTAGAAATGGTGTTGCTCTGTTTCTGAGAGTCACTTGGAATAGGTCATTTAAGATATAGGTTAAATATTGGTATTGGTATAGGTTATTGGTAGAGGTTAAAGATATTGGTATAGGTTATTGTGAAATAGCAATAATAATAATAATAATGACAATGCCAGCTTCCTCCCCATTTCCTGCCGTACTAATCTGTCCAGGGCAGCCTCTGCGGCAGCAGTGACCCGGGAGTCCATCAGTACAGTAAGTAGAGTTGGAAGACACATTTGTGCCCGATCTTACCATTTGTTTTACTTTCAACCCAAGCATTGATCGCTTTCCCTTGCTTCTTCTGTGGACTGTGCAAAATCGACAGCTTGCAGCCTGGCTTTATACAATTTCTCAGAACAGTTTAAATATGTCTATAAACAAAGACATTTTTAGGTCAATAGAAAAATAGTAAGAATAACAAAATCCTAGAGTTTGGTGTATCCTAGAATCATGGCGCTCGGACAAAAGCAGTGTACCTTGGGCCAAAGACATATTACAGCACGTAGAGTGCTTGTCTTAAACACAGCCTGATCCAAGCTTATTCTCTGGGATCATATACGGTGCCCCAGCACTGCCAGGAGTGATTCCTGAGCACAGAGCTAGGACTAAGCCCTGATCATATAGCCAGGTACGATGCCAAAAATCAAGCAAATTAAAAAAGAAGCTCACCTGTGCACATCTGACCCCATAATCCAGGAGCCAGGAAGACAGCCGGAAAGACCCATGTTCTGCCTGCAGAACAGCCCTGGCGTGCCGCCAATCACTCCCTCAGCACCGCCAAAGCAAGCCCCAAGCATAGCTCGAGTGAGACCCAAAATTTAAAAAGTGGCATCTATCATATTTATCCTTTAGAAAACAAACCAAGTCATCCAATTAGAAATGCTTTCTGCAATAAATATTCTAAACTTTTTGGTTATTTTTTCATCTATCACTGGTATACTTGTTCTATGCCATTCGAAACAAAACAACAAATTGCAAATGAAAAAAAAATTAAAAAAGAAGAATCATTAAAGAGGGAGCCAGAGAGACAGTGCAGTAAGCAATATATTTGTTCTGCGCACAGCTGACCCAGGTTTAATCCCTGGAATTGCATACAGTCCCCAAAGCACCACCAGGAGTGAATCCTAATCACTAAGTCAGGAATGAACCCTGAGCACTCTTAGGTGTGACTCCAAATTAAAAACAAAATTATTGAAGAAGATAAATGTATTTGCTTTTCTTCTGGCTTTTTATCAACATTTTCAGTGCTTCACCCAATTTTAGTGGTTGGACAACTTTGATAATTTGGCAGAAATAAAGTTTTATTTTTTTGAGAGTAAAGCCTTTTTTTTTTTTTAATTTTTTTTTTTTACAATTACAAAGATATACAATTAAAAAGTTCATATTTGGGTTTTGGTCATACAGTGTAGCAGCACCCATCCCGCCACCAGTGCCCATCTCCCACCACCAACGTCCCGGTTCCCTCCCCCTCCCCCAGCCCTCCTCCATGGCAGGTTCTTTATTTCTTTCCATTTCTCTATCTTTCTCTTTTCCTTCCTCTCCAGACTATGGATTACAGAACATACATTAAAGGGTTGTCATGTGTATCCTTTTGCCTCTATTTAATGCTCAGTTCTAGGTTGGCATTAGTACCCTCACAATTGTTAGCACACTGTTCCATTTTCTGTCTTACCTAGCCTCTGACTCCCACACGTTTGTGATAATTTCCACCTTTGACAGGACCTCCTGATGTATGTTTCCTTGACCTTGGATATTGGTATCATAATATGTACCTTATATTTATGTTATGCAGATAAATGCAGTCATTCTGTAACTGTCTCTCTCCTTCTGGCTAATTTCGCTCAACATAATCTCCAAATAAAGTTTTATTTGCTACTTCTCAGCTTACAATAAGAATGATAAAACTCTTATTTTCCAGGGTTTATTTTCTTCATTTCATTAAAACTCTAAACTCAGCATTAGTCTCTTACAGAGGAGCTCTTGCAACTGTCCCCACTCTTCATCTGAGAGGGGCAGACGGTGTGGCACTCAGGAAGGCACAGAGCCAGCCCCACCTTCCCAGGCAGGCTTACCTCTTTGAACGCCTTTGCCTTGGTCCCATAGAGCCTGTTGGCAATACTGAGAGCGTAGTTCGAATTTGGCTGGTTGATTTCAGACAACAAGACTCCAAACGCTGAATGAATCCTTCCAGTCTGACTGCACTGGGGCACGTGAAACAAAGAACAGATTATTCGGTTGCTTGATGTCTTGCCAATAGAAAGTTGTAAATAATGTGAAAACAATCACCAGTGAGCGAGGTGTTTGCCTCTGAATAGAAGGGCAGTGAACGCTGCCAGACAGGAAATTGGAGAGTCAAGAGCTGGTTTTTGTCCTCCAGGTTTCCTCTAACAATAATCTCAACATTTTGTGACTTTGGTTACTTTCTGCTTGCCGAACTATAAGCAATTACAACCCCAGTGATGTTCTCTCCAAAATGTTTACAAAGAGTCCCTTGGTGGCAGGGAGGGAGCATAATCAAGCTGATCATCTACATTGTGCTGCTGTGTGCGGAAACAATCATTTTCTTGGGGCTAGGGGACAATCTAGAGTGTAAAGCATTTGCTTCTAACACGACTAAGCTGGGTTCAGTCCCTGGCATCATATATAGTTGCCCAGAGCCAGCAGGAGTAACCCCTGAGTACTGCTGGGTATAGCCCCCAAAAATAAAGTAACAAGGACCAAGAATCATTTTTTTCTCTAGCTCACTCTTTTCGACATGCATTTCCTGCGAGAGCACAGACTCCAACCATCAGCCTGTGAGGACTTCCACACACATCTGTGCCTCGTGTCTCGCAGTTTAGGCATGTGGAATTGAGGCATCAGAAAGATGGCTGAGAATTCATAGATATCAGAGGATGTGGCCCTAGTCCCTAAATTGATGGTCCCACACAGCGAGCTTCAATCTTCGGGCAAAAAATTGGGCTCTGTGAAGCAGATATTCTGTGAATGCAGGTAGGTATTTCTTTCAATCCTGATGAAACATGGAACTACTTTAAGTGGGAAGTCTGTTGAATTCTCATGTAACAGGAACTCTTTGCTGGTAAGAACTAGGCACCAAAATCCCGGAGCAGAATGATAGGACAACCAGGTCCTGTTTTTTCAGTGTACAGGTCTATGGCAGATCACAAGAGGTCCCAGTCTCCTCACTGGCTGAAAATTTCCAAAAACTTATTTCAAGAAGAAAGGATTCTAACATTGCAGATACACTTTGTAGACTCAGCTTGGGGCACACACCAAACTGTGGTATGGGTTAATCGTAGCTTTTGCTCTGCTCCCCTAATCCCCTTTGGATTAAGAAATGTTTTATCTTGGAATCTACCACATGTTTGCTGGGGAGGGGTAAGAAAGATAGAGAAGGGACCAGTTTAACAATAATAGTTGGAATTAGTAATCCAGACTAGAACTGAGTATTGAAAGTAGGTAAAGGAATATACACCATAACTCTTCAGTGTCTGTACTGCAAGTCACAATGCAAAAAAGGGAGAGAGAGAAGAAGAGAGAGAGAGAGAAAATGCCTTCCATAGATGCAAGTAGGGGAGATAGAAACAGGCACATTGGTGATGGGAAATGTTCATTGATGGAGGGAGGGGTATTGGAACAATGTATGATTGAAACTCAGTCATGAACAGCTTTGTAGTGGTTTATCACACTGTGATTAAATAAATAAATAAGAGAATAAATAAATAAATAAATAAGTTTTAAAAAGGCAGTGCCTTATCTGATAAACTGTTTTAGTGGTGGAAATGTTAGAAGCAAGCAGATATCTAAGCACAGGGAACCAGGGAGTCAGCCAGAGGTGCAAGCTCTGAGTGGCCCATTCTGGGACCTGGAAAGTGATGTATAGGTCATAAACTGCAACAATACTGGAAGGACCCGATCCACATAGTACCTAGGTGGGAGGAGGTCTGGAGTCACTGAAACAATGAATAGATTAGTAAATGCCTATCACTGTATCACTGTCTTCCGGTTCATCATCAATTTGCTCGAGTGGGCACCAGTAACATCTCCATATGTCCTATCTCATGCTAGTAGAGCCCAAGGGCACCTGCTTGCTCCAGGAACATAAAGAGCCTCAAACCATTCCATCAGGTCATGGGAATGAGGTCTATAATTGTTACTGGTATTTGGCATATCAAATATGACACGGGTAGCTTGTCAGGCACTGCCACGCGGGTGGCATACTCTTGTCGTCACCTCTGATCTCCAGCATTTATTGATGAACTGTGTGGCCGCTTGCAGCCATGCGAGCTGGGCTGTAATAGGCTATTCTGCTGGGTATGCCTATATGGGCCCTCAAACAATGTGTCCGTCACAAAGATTCCCAGCAATGATGCCTCTCCAATCCTGTGTCTTGCCCTCCTGCTTCAATGTATTTTCACCAAGCAACCAATCAAGAAATCCCATTGTTTTTTCTCTTCTCCCCTCTGTCCCAGAAATGTATTATGTGGCCAGTGATTTTCCTATTTATTCAAAGCACTTTGTACCTCTGTGTTGGGCCACAACTTCAGGTGATTACCTAGTGGGAGCTGGTCTATACATTAATCAATACCATTTTCCCACTTTTTGCCTAAGATGATCTAGGAATGATCGATTAAGCAAATTCATAACAACAACATGAGAAAACTTGAGATAGGACAACAGTAAATTAAGCAAGAAAGCTTTGAAGATTCTGTTTCAGCCCTTATTGCTCTCATCATATTAAATTCCCGTAGAATGTTGTGATTATCAGCTAGATGGAAGGAGCAGATAAGGGAGATGTCATCAGCGACCCTTGTAGTAGAAAGAAGGATGAGACTCAACCTCAACCATTTCTTGCTGCTTTTTGTCAAGAACTCTTGGCCCCCTAGAACAGGTGTCCCCGTACCTGAGATGAGCCATTCGACTCTGGCTTGAAAGCTTCTGCTATGTGATTAAAATGAAGCACCTACAAAAAGATAAAGGGTTTAAGCTGCTTGATGCAATGCAAGATCTATAAATGCCAACAGTTATTGGCTTTTCCATTTCAGATAATGATGGATTAACAATAGCTAACATTTAGTGGTGCCCTGCTCCTAATTCTGAGCTGCTCCAACTATACTAGGCTCACCCCACAGTTTCAGGAGTGGGAATCATCCCCAGGCTTTGTTGGGGGCTTTGAATCCTGGGATTAAGAAGATTAAGGAATTTGCCCTAGGCCATTGAGAGAAAAATGCCAGGAATAAACTCCGATCCCCCAGGTTTTCGCCTACTGCTTTCAGATGCTGCAGTGTGGCAGTGCCCATCGAGAGGCCGGTAAAAACATACTATGTTTTCCCAGCACAAAGCCTACTTTAAGCACAAGTAAATCATTTTAAAAAATCAGCATGTAAATAAATAAAGAGAAAACAACAATAGATATGCCTGAAGTAGTCCCAGAGTAATGGAGCAATCTTCTAGACTTTACACACAGCAAAGAGAAATATACACAATGGAAAAACCGCTTCAGGTGCCTGTGGAGTCTAAAGAGATGCCCGCATCAGTTTCCCCACCTGTGGAATGAAGGTAACAACCACCCCTGCTGCCTGCTGCATTAGTGGTTATGAAATTCAAATGTGCTAATGAATGCCTCTTAAGCTTTAAGGTCTTATTTTTATTAAAAATCAATTTCTAGGGACTATAATGTTACCATAGGCTCAGAGAGAGTATAGCAGGTCAGGAGCTTGTCTTGCATGCCACTGACCCAGGTTCAATCCCAGGTACCATATGTAGTCCCTTGAGCCCTGCCAGGTATACACACATACATATAATTTATGCATATTTATATACAAACACATATAATGCCATATATGTGTTCTCTGTCAAGTTTAAAGAGAAGAAACCTTAAAAGCAAATTTTAAAAATTTGTAAGTGATAAGTTGTATTTTGAATTTATCATTATGATCATTATTAAAGCAGCCATTATCCATTTTTAAGAAATATGATTCGCTCAGGTCTGCTTTCACTTCCACAAGACGACAGCATTTCCTTTGCGTAAAGACGTGAATAACTCCACGACAAGAGGAGGAGATGTAAGACGTCAGGCTCCGGGAACCCCCTGGCTGCCTTCCCCACCTTTTCCATCTGTCCTGCGCTGTTTCCTCTGGCTCCAAGGAGGATCATACTGAGAGCATAAAGCAAACTCAGTGGGGAAAAGAAGATGTTTTCTCCCGTGTTGTTACTGTTCAGCTCTTTGAACACATCAAGGCAAAACTCAGTGTTTGCGGTACTGAGAGAATCCATTTCACACCAAGCACTGCCTGAGAAGAGAAAAAGAAAAAAATGTCCCAATACTAAACTCCTAAAGTTCACTTTATTGCCCAAAGTTCACATTTTATAAATGTTCACATTGTATAAATGTGACCATCTGAAACAAAATGCCTCGTGGACGACTACATGTTCTAAGGATATTTCTGAGAGCTGAGTAAATGTTTGAGAGGGGTTATTCACAGTTCAAGATTTGCAGCTGTTTTCCACTAACAATTGGCAAAAGATTTCTAATTCGTGTACATATCAAAATTAACATAGAACCGGAGAGACAGTACAGCAAGTAAGGCCTTGCCTTGCTCACAGCTGACCTGGGTTCAGTCCCTGGCACCCCATATAGTCCTCCAAGCCCACCAGGAGTAATCCCTGAGTGAAGACCCAAGAGTAATCCCTGAGCGCTACTTGATGTGGCCCCCAAAACAGAACAACAAAAAATCCTTAATTGTTCTGAAGCAAATAGTGCTGAATATTGTGCTTTTCAGTTCTGTAAGATACTCTTCACCCTGGAATTTATAGAGGAAAGTTCTTTGGGAGATTCCCAGCCGCATCTGCTCTGGGCTTACCCCTGACTCTGCTCAGGGATCACTCCCGGTGGGAACCATTTGTTGTGGCAGGGATTAACCTGGGTTGGCTTCCAGCCACGTGTGAGTTACCCCCTGTGCAACCTTTCCAGCACCAGAAAGTTCTTGAGCCCTTTGTGCTCCAGCTTTTCCACTAGATGTCCACCTTCCCTAATCTCAAAATAATACAATGTCCATCTGCTCTTTCTTGCAAAAACAAGGTGATAATCGATCAAGCAAAGTTGTGTAAAATCCCCTGCACAGTGTCATCTCCTTGGTGGACGCTGCATTCAGTACCTCCTATGACAGAAAGGCCATCAATCCTAGCCAATACATGGAGCCATGTCCAGGTGGCCAAAGCCGTGGGTCCAGGATCACAGCCATGAAGTCTGGGAGCATAAAGGAAGGGCCAGAATAGGAATCTAGGAAAGAAACACCATGTTGTGCTGCTGTTGCTATCGTTGTTGTTGCGGCTGTGGGGTCATACCTAGCAGTGCTCAGGTGTTGCAGGACTCCTCTAAGAGCCTCTGCATCTGCCCTGGATTGCTTCCTGCAGGTCACTTCGTAGATAAGGGGATAGTCTAAATGTGGCAGTTTATCTGACCATGTATTCTGTACTAGCTGGTATAAATATTCTCTCATGCTACCAAAATCATCGTGGGACTAGCTAGATCTTACCAGCATATTTGCCTGGCCACATTGGATCTCTAAGTAATTAGACCAGAGAGAAATGCTATTTGCCTCCAAGCAAGCAAGCATGGCTCACTGATAACTCAAAGGCAACTAAAATACAAAACTACCTTGAAGTGGAGGAGACTCTTGTGAAGGCTTGGAGAAATATTTAACTGGCATTAGTATTAGTCTTTGGCATAGAGACATGCCATATCAGAAACCCCTTCTCTACCCTATAAAGGCATTTCCAAGCAGGTCTTGGCTCAAAATATTAGCATATAATAGAGCCTAGGTGAGGTGCTGGGAGAAATTACCTAAGGGCATTTGACCCTTCTTGCTTCCCATAATAGTGGGAGGTTTGAGTTGCAGCCGTATAAAACCAGCCTGCTTCCTCTCTTTCTTTTTGGGCTCTCTTTTTGGGTTCTCTCTTTGTGAGCTCGCACCCTTCTTGGGAGTCTTTGTCTCCTTTTTACAGGGCCTTAACATGTGGTGGCCGCCATCTTGGCCTGCACGTGTCTGGGGTTCTAGCTGGGAATCCTAAGCACAGGGTTTCTCCTATTTCTGACTTGTATGCCTGAACCTGTGATAAGTAAAGCCTTTTAAAACTGCATCGGATTCCCGAGTCTTCATCCATTCCCGCCAGCTCGGAGGTAAAAGGGAACTTGCTTCCCGGCACTGTTGGGGACCCAGGCAGTGTTCCCCAACACTCAGGGCTGCAGCAGCTGTGTACTTGGATGTCACTTCCAGAAGATCTAGGGGACTGTGTGACATCAGGGAGAAGATCTAGGTCTCCCACAGGAAAGGCATCAGCCTGTAATTGAGTTATCTCTCCGGCCCCCTAACACCTTCTTCCTTTAACACTCAGATTGTCATTCTGAAGCAGACAGGCAGAGCGGAAGGGTCCCCACCCCCACGTCAATGAGTACCTAGGAAGTAACAAAACAAAGAGGAGGGATCTGGAAGGAGTTACCCTGGTGCTAGTCCTGAGCTGCCAGGACCCACCTTGCCGACACAGGAACTAAGGTCTGTGAAGACCTTTACCTGGCACCAGGTAAAGACACCAGGTAACAGACTCCAGGGAATGTGGGAACCCCCCCCCACCCCCGCACCCCCAGGAAGCTCCAGCAGAAACAAATGTCAGGAAAGGAGAATCAAAGACCATCAACTGCTCCCAACTCTGCATTGGCAACCACCCTAGCAACAGACTCTTACCTAGGTAGAACGTCCCACATGGGGCACTTGGAGAAACCTTATAAAAGCCAACTTGAACAAAGGAAGCGTGAGCGTGTGCTGCCCGAGCCCACATGCTGTCTGGGCCCTCGTTGTGGCCAAGAGCATGTGGTGCCTGAGCACATGCGTCACCCACTTCTCCCTTCTTGAAATGTGGACTTTGATATTCTCACATCTCATGCTGGGATGTGTACGGGGGCTCCCTCTCCACTCTGGAAAATCCAAGTTCTCTCTAAGCATGATCTCCTCTCTCTCTCTCTCTCTCTCTCTCTCTCTCTCTCTCTCTCTCTCTTCTCTCGCACACACACACACACACACACACACACAAACACACCTTTCCTCAAAATTTCCAAATTAACCTATTTTAACTTCACTGCTCATTTCCTCCTAAACTTTTCTTTGAGGGAGAGGTAGCGATCCAAAGGCTGGGTAAGGCCCAGGACTAACTTTCCTTTCCCACAGAGAGCAGGGCTCACAGAAGACTCTTACCAGTCCTACATGTCCCTGGCAGATCCCCAGGTGCAGGAGTGGCTACAGAAGTGGTAGATTTGCTTCATAGGGCTGCTAGCTTTCTCCTCCCCACTACAAGTAAGTCACCTAGAGAACCCACACACCCCCACCCCCACTGCATCAATTTCCTCCCTCTTACTTTGACCCATGACCTTGGGCTTCTTCTTAGGATCCTTTGTAGTACCTTCCATACATTCTAAATCTCTTTACATCCCAATACAATTGGATTCAAATATCTATTTCTCATGGTCATATACATGATTTCATCCAACCTCAAGCTTTAGTGTTCTTGATAAGTTCTAAGTGTCACAATGTTTATGTCCCTGAATTCCAGACTCATGTAATGAATCATCCCATAATATCTCTTCATAAGTGTCTCATACATATCTCAAACTCAGCATTTGTCACAATAGATTCCCTATTTCCTGCCTTCGCTCTACTCTGTTCTCCAACACCTCCTTCATCTCAGTACATGGATGTTCCATTCTCCCACTGACTCAGACTCAAGCTACTTTCTAATTCCTCAACTACTTCCTAGTCCCAATATAACAAAACAACTGAATTTTCCCTCGCATGTTCAGACTGCCAATTTCTCACAAGTTACCACTCTGGTCAAAGCTATCATTGTTCTTTTCCTGAATTATTGAAATAATCTCCCAATCACATTTCCTGCTTTAGCCCTGGCCCTCCTCCACCACACTTTCAGAAGAGAAAGAGTGCTCATTCTCCAATACCAGGTGACAGCATACTAGCTGCACAGCAACTGCTTATGGCATCTACTGAAAAACTTGGGTGACTTCCTCATCTTCCCCTGGCAAATATGGCACTGATTGATATAGTGTTTGCTTCCCCTGGAAGTCATTTCCTCAGTCTCCCACCGGCTCACTCTGTTCTATCCATGTCACCTCCTTACTTCCATTCAACATGCCAAGAAGATTCCACACTCTCGTTCTCTCTTCCCTCTCCTGGGATGCCCTTCTCAAAGGTATCCAAATGACTCGCCTCCAATAACTTATTCATTTTTCTTGTCTTCTCAAATAGCCTCTCCCCAACAAGGCTTTCATTGACGTTCCTATTTGAAACATTAGTCCCCATCACTCCTGTTATGCTACATCTATAAACAGGATTTTTGAACAAACACAGTAAGCGATATATGTTCACTTGATCACTTGAATCCCATTATTCACCGATTTGCTCGAGCGGGCACCAGTAACATTTCCATTGGACCCTATCACGTGCCAATGTAGCCCAATGGCATCTGATTGATTCAGGAATATGAAGAGCCTCAAACCGTTCCTTCAGGGTCTTAACAAGGAAGTCTGACCATCTTGTAGGTGGGTGGCCACATATCTTTTGACATCCCGTGGGATCCAGTCGGTAACGGCTCTAGTCCAGCGGTTGTCTCCAAATCGCATTACATGTCCAGCCCATCTGATTTTGAAGCCTTGGCAAAATGAGACAGCGTCCCTGATTCTGGAATAGCGACAGAGGTCAGATCTCCGGATTCCTTCACTCACTTGAGTGAGACGTGATATTCCAAGCATAGCTTTTTGGATTCCTCTCTGGGAGACCCGAATAGCATTCTCATCCTGCTTTTGTAGGGCCTAGGTCTCTGAGGCGTATGTTAATGCAGGGAGAATGGTGGAGTCGAAGAGATGTGCCCGGTGCCGAAGGTTCTTTGTCCTTTTAGCTATTTCTTCGATGCCTTTGAAGGCATTCCATGCCACTCTCTTCCTCCTGCACAGCTCAGGTTTTAGGTCGTTCATCATGTTGACTTCTCGACCTAGGTACACATAACTGCTGCATTCAGAGATGTTTGTTCCATTGAGAGTGAATGGGGCCTCAGGAGCTAGCTCATTTTTTCATGAACATAGTTTTCTTCAGATTCAGCTGTAGACCTATCTTTCCACATTCTCGGTCAAAGTCAGCCAGCATTTGTGCCGCTTGGCTAATGTTTGGTATTATTAGAACGATGTCATCAGCGAAGCGGAGGTGGTGTAGTTGCCGACCATCTATCTTCACTCCCATTCCTTCCCATTCTAATTGCTCCATGATGTTCTCGAGGGTGGCGCTGAAGAGTTTTGGTGAAATGGTATCACCCTGTCGAACCCCTCTTTTGACATCAATGATCACTTCTTTGTAGAATGGTGAGACCCTGGTGGTGAATCAGTAATACAGCTCAAGAAGGATCTTGATTTATTGGGTTTGTCCATTGTTAACATAAACAATATATGTGTGGACGTATGTGTGCGTTACTATAGGCAGGTCTTGTCTATCACCCATTTAGAGCAAATATTTATTTTGTGTGCTTTACCCCAATGCCACAATTCTCCATAGGCTTGAAGTAACCAAATAACCATCTCAAAGAAAAAAGGAAAGAAAGAGCCAGTCTAATCAACACTACAGCACCCAGTGCACACAGAATTCTGTGGAAGCACCAAAGAGAGACAATTGGAGAGTTACAGAGTGAGTTTATGAAGAGGGGGATCTGCTCCTGAAAGCCACCCCTCTTCCATCTGTAGGAAGATCACTACTGGCAGAGGGAAGTGCATGACTCAGAACAGAAATTGAGGTCTACAGAACTGAGTTTCTCATGGCGCTGAGATGGATGGTTGGGGGTACAGGGGTATTGATGTGGTTGGATGGAAATGACACTCTAGGGGAGGTAGGGTGTTGGGATACTGTAACCATGAAACCCTGTCATTGTAAAACTGTAGACCAATTACTAAGATTAAACACAGAAAAGAATTTTTGTATTACAGGAGCACTAATTCAGAGGTCTGCAGTGCAGATAGCCGAAGTAGAGACAGTAACTCTAGCATATGCCACTGAGGAGAAATTAGACCATTCTCAATAGGTCTTCACATACCCTGCAGAGAGTTTATGTATCAGATCTTCACAATCTCTTCTCCTCTCTTTTCCCTCTTCCCTCCTTTTCTCACTGTCTTCTACCTCCTGTAGAAGATAGTGAAAGGCTATTGTGTATATCCCTTTACCTACTTTCAGCACTCAGTTCTTGATCAGAATGGCCATTGCCAACTATTATTGTCATAGAGGCCCCTGCTCTATCCTAACTACCCCCCGTTTCCTCTATCCTTCACGTACTTATGGGAAACTTCCAACTGTGGACCAATTTGGAAAACAGTCCTCCTGGTCCCTGTTTTTTCTTTCCTTGCATATTAAACTCATGCTACTTTTTTCATATCCCACAAGTGAGTGCAATCATTCTCTGATTGTCCCTCTCCTTCTTACTCATTCAGCATGATAGTCTCCATATGCATCCATTTATAAGCAAATTTCATGACTTCATTTATTGTATCTGACATCGTTCTAATAACACCAAATATTAGCCAAGCGGCACAAATGCTGGCTGACTTTGACCGAGAATGTGGAAAGGTAGGCTCTACAGCTGAATCTGAAGAAAACTATGTTCATGAGAAATGAACTAGTTCCAGAGGCCCCATTCACTCTTAATGGAACAAACATCTCTGAATGCAGCAGTTATGTGTACCTAGGTCGAGAAGTCAACATGATGAACGACCTAAAACCTGAGCTGTGCAGGAGGAAGAGAGCGGCATGGAATGCCTTCAAAGGCATCGAAGAAATAGCAAAAAGGACAAAGAACCTCCGGCACGGGCACATCTCTTCGACTCCACCATTCTCCCTGCATTAACATACGCCTCAGAGACCTGGGCCCTACAAAAGCAGGATGAGAATGCTATTCGGGTCTCCCAGAGAGGAATCCAAAAAGCTATGCTTGGAATATCACGCCTCACTCAAGTGAGAGAAGGAATCGGAGATCTGACCTCCGTCGCTATTCCAGAATCAGGGACGCTGTCTCGTTTGCCAAGGCATCGAAAATCAGATGGGCTGGACATGTAATGCGATTTGGAGACAACCGCTGGACTAGAGCCGTTACCGACTGGATCCCACGGGATGTCAAAAGATCATGTGGCCGCCCACCTACAAGATGGTCAGACTTCCTTGTTAAGACCCTGAAGGAACGGTTTGAGGCTCTTCATATTCCTGAATCAACCAGATGCCATTGGGCTACATTGGCACGTGATAGGGTCCAATGGAAATGTTACTGGCGCCCGCCGAGCAAATCGATGAATAACGGGATTCAAGTGATCAAGTGATAGTATTCCATTGTGTAGATGTACCATAGTTTCTTTATTCACCAAGCAAGGGGAAGGAAAGAGAAACAAAACTTACTACATTAAACTAAGAAGTCCCTACACCTCAAAAGAAATGGTTGCCAAAATACAGCGATAGCCTAGGGAATGGAGAAGATGATTTAACCAATACCCATCTGATAAGGGGTTAATATCAAAGGTATATAAAGCAATGGTAGAACTTTATAAGACAAAAGGTACCCAACCTCATAAAAATGAGGAGACTAAATAAAAAGAAGCTTCCTCAAAGTAGTGATTAAAATGGCAAAACAATATAAAAATGTGCTCTCCATCACTAATAATCAGGGTATGCAAATCAAAACAATAACAAGATGTCATCTCACACCACAGAGACTGGCACACATCAAGAAGTGAAAGAACAACCAGAGCTGGTGTGGATGAGGGGAGAAAGGGACTCTCATCCACTGTTGGTGGAAATGTCGACTGGTACAGCCTTTTTGGAAAACAATATGACATTCCTCAAAAGACTTGAGTTCCCATTTGAACCAGAAATACCACCTCTGGAAATATAACCTGGGGTCCCAAAAGCACACAGCAAAAACATCATCTGTAATTGTATGTTCATTGCAGCACTATCAGCACTATTCACAGTAGCCAAAATCTGGAAACCACCCCGAGCAGTAACCTTAATTATAAACTTCCTCCACATCTATATGACTTTGTGTATACACACATATATGTGGATCAATTCACAGATTTTTTTTCCTCAATGAATATATTAACCTTCCTTACTAGATTTAACATTTCTTGAGGACAGGGGAAATTAACTTGTTAAATTATTGGGATTTTACACCACCTTTCAGCAATCAATCTGTATTAGAGAAATTGACATTTTAAACAATTTCTAAACTAATGTAAATTTCTCATTTGGTGTTGGAAATAAGTATCCATGAAAAACCCAGAATGTTAGAACCTGAAAAAGTTGAGGTTGGAAATTTTTGAGAAAGTAGAAAAACACCCACCCAAAAAGGACAGGGAGACAGAACTTCAGCTTTCTGCTTGCTTTGAGGGTGCCGGGAACTTCTTTCCAAGCAAAGAAAATTGTTTCTCCGGAAACTGCCAGAGGAAAAAAAAGAGAGAAAGAGAGAGAGAGAGAGAGAGAGAGAGAGAGCTGAGGAAACAACCCTCCTATGTGAGGAAGAGGCATTTCTAGAAAGAGAGCAACAGAGAAATGAGATGAGAAAACCTGTCTCTAAAGGAAAATTGACAGAAAAGGAGACAATGACCAGAGGGTCTGTCCCTTTGGGGAACACACATCTAAGGACAATGAAATGCCAACCTGACATCCCTAAGTTCCAGTCCTTTCTCACCCGCCCACAGAATCTTCTCTAGGATTAACTTGGCTAGTGTACCTCCCCTTCCCCAAACCAGCCATACTAGTTACTCACAAAGTCTTGAATTTCAAGCTTCATCAATTTCACACACAGTTATTACCTAGAAATAGTAAGAGTTGCAAAATGGTTCCCTATATATCCCCCGCAAAAAAACACCATAAGCCATGTGACTTCATATCCATCTCCAGACACACATTTTACGTAGAAGACTATTACGTTCTGAAGACATGCATGAACACTGAAACCTGGGAAGGGAAGCTATCATGTTACCAACAAATAGAGTTAAGATCCTAGGGAATGAAGAGAACACAGCATAAAGCCACTTTCCATGTGCCTGCTCTGTCTGAAATAAGGGTTCTTTGTAGTAAGTAGAAAACATCAGCGAACTCCTAGTTTGCTAAACAAACATGCTAACAAGAAGGGGTCAGCTAATACCACACTTCATCAACAAGCCACCCCTCATGAGCTTCATGGCTCACTTCACCCAATGCCAACATAAACTGTTCTTCCCTTTCCTCTCTGACAGAAAGCATAGCTGAAATTATAAAGCACAGAAATTTTCTTTACCTGCTAGCTTCCTGGTGGTGAACTGGGGAGTTTGGCAGGTGAGTCCCTGCAGAGGAAATATAAAACCTTCCCTTTTTGCCCCTCCCCTTTCCTTTTGTGCCCTTAGTGATTCAGCTCAACACCCGCTGAGCAGAAAGAGAAGCCCTGAGAAGGAAGTCCCTGGAAAGGTGGCACTGAGTCCCTGTGAGTCCCCAGAGACGCTCAGATGACCAGAGCTTCTGGAGAAAGCCCCCAAGTTGCAAAATGGAGACCCTTTATAACTCTATCCTCTATTTGATAAAACAAACTTTCTAAAGAGAATGGCTGGAGTATATTCCAACTGTTCATGACATACTCAGAATGCCCGTGTCCCCACATGGAGCACAAAGCTACTGAGCAGGAATGATGCCAGGCCAGGGTGGACACTTTCTGGCCTGCAGCCCAGTCAGCCCAAGCTCTATCCGGCTCTCCAGTATGGAGTGTGTTTTTATATGGAGTTTCAGCGCCCGGCTGGCTGGTTGTTCCTGTCTGATCAAAAGAAAACAAGAATGAGCTCAATGGGGAATTAGTGTGTGGTTTCAGTATAAAAGCTTGTTTGCAGCAATAAGCCAACCCTACCTAAGTGAGTTCAGCAGTATGATTCAGTAGTTGCAAAAAAGATTATAGATTAAGGGAAGGGTTTATAAAAGCATGAGATGGAAGAAAAAAAAAGTTTGCGTGTGCAGTAGCCAGATTCAGCATTGTGAGACAAGCCCGGCTTCCTGAAAGCCATCACTCTTGCTCAAACATTTACACACAACCCAGCCAGACCCTGCACCAGCAGCACTAAAACAATCGGGGAGTGACTACTGCCCCTTTCATATGGCAAAGACTTCCTGGCCAGTGATGTTTCTCTATTCTCACCAGAAAGATGTCCTCACTTAGTAAAAACTAAGTCATTCTACAAGATCGTGAACTAGAAAAGTTATCTTGCTATTGGGCCCCTAAGTATCCACTGTGTCCATAGGTTCTCAAAAACTAGCTGTATACAACTGAAAGAATTCCAATCTATCCAGTGTTTCTCTGTGCAGACAGCTGCTTTACTGAAGAGTTCATTTCAGCTGGGGTTCCATTACTTGGAAGATTCACACCTGTTCAGGACTGATCCATGATTCGCTACTCTTCATCTTGTTTTCATTTTACCTCGAGAATCAGAAAGAATCAGTTTTCTAAGTCTTTCCTAGTAAGAATTGGGCTGTTCAAAATGACCTGTTTGAATGCTTGTTCTACACAGTACCCTTTATATACCTTATTTGATCCTTCCGGGTGGAAGGGAATCCATTCTATCTCTGTGCTGGCACTGCATGTCTTTCTTTCTCACTCACTCCTCCTCTGCTAGTTTTAGCCTGGATTCCCTGAAAACAGAGTCTATAACAAGGCACTGCACCTTGATGACATTAAGGAAATGTCCTTAAAAAGGGAAGTGGATGAGAAGAGGGAGTGAAGTGGGTAAAAGGGGGAATTAATGCAATAATTGCTGTAAGTTAACTCTTGGTGCTTGATCCCAGGGACTTTCCAAAGATCTTTAAAAAATAAATAAAAATAACTCTCAAAAGTTTTGGAAAAAACATCTGTCTGGGAGCCAGAGCAATAGCACAGCAGGGAAGGCATTTGCCTTAATGCAGTCAACCCAGGTCCAATCCTATAGCATCCCATATGGTCCCTAAGCACCACCAGGAGTAAGTCCTGAGTGCAAAGCCAGGAGTAATCCCTGAGCTTCAGCAGGTGTGGCCCAAATCCCAAAATAAATAAATTAATTTCATTAAATTATATAACATAAGTCTGTCAACCTAGAAGGAAATGAGGGAAGCACTGATGGATGGACTTTCAACACTATCAGTCAAACATGGTTTCCCGCTGTTAACTCAGCTTGTGCTTGTCTGAGTATTAAGCATGAAAGCTTGTAGCAAAGCATAAGAAAATTCCTGAAGCTAGAAGCAAGATGGGAAGGGAAGAGCCAACAGGTGGCGATGCATGAAAAGAGCTGAAAGTCTATGCCAAACTGGTAGCAGAACTCAGAGCAACTAGACCGGGGATAGGGGTGGCAGAATTCTAAGGAAATCACCAAATGTGCCCAACGTATTTGATCGACGATAGAGTTTGCTGGGGTTAGGAGTCTGTAAGGTTTGAGAAAGGAGACACGCCCCCACCCCAGTTCCCTTATAGGCGTCTGAGCATCCAGATGAAGCCTCATTCTGGTTAGTCTTCCTGCTACCAGGTTTTCCCAGACAATAATCCAAGCGGAGAGTAAGTACAGTGGTTGTTAGAGAAATAAAATAGATAAGAGCCAACCAAAAGAGATTCAAGGGGTCAAGAGAAAATTTAGGAAGAAGTAACTTTAGACAAAGTAGCCCTTTAAACACACCAGGTGGGAAGGATGAGCAGCTATTTAAATACATGATCACGTTGGAGTCTTAGAAGTGTCATTTAGATCATAAGCTCCTCATGGATAAACTGTGTTTCTAAATGCTTTCATTTCAGTAAGCACTCAGCAGACAGTTGTTAAACTAAATCTTTTCATCTTTTGATTGAGTAGAGGGAGAAAGGAAAGTGTTTCTGTTTGGGATGAGACAAAGACAAGGATTTAGAATGGCCAAATTGGAAAACTCCAAAAGTCAAGATCAAGAACACAAACTCTTCCTCAAGACTGACAGCATACACGATTTCCCATTTAAAGTGAGTAATTATGATATTCTGACATTCTAAAAAGTATATTCTATTATGATTTGTGAGTCCTGTCTCACAATCTTCATAAAAGCCCCTGCATTCAAATTCTTACAAGCAACCTTTTGTGTGTTGCCATTTTTTAAAAGCCCCGATTTTTTATGACAGACCATTTTTTAAGGATAGGAATTTTTTTCAGTGATGTATGGTAACTTTGAATTTCCCATTCAAAATGCAGTTCTTCCCAAAGAATATATCTTCTGGGAACAGCAAATATTCTGAACACACCCTGAACACAGTATCAGAGTTTCTATCTCTTGTTAGTTCTGCTGTACTGTCTCTCTAGCCCTAGAAAATTACTCTCTTAAGAAATGCTTAAATCTCATTATAAGGCACAACTAAGAAATTAGTCAAGACACAGCTGAGAAAAAGTATTCACAAAACATATCCATTAAAAAAGTGTGTGTGTTCAATGGAATACTATGCAGCTGTCAGAAAAGACAAAGTCATGAAATTAACCTGCAAATGGATGGACATGGAGATTATCATGCTGAGTGAAATTAGTCAGAAGATAAAGGACAGATATAAAATGACTGCATTCTATTAGTGGGATAGAAATATATACGAAGTGATCTACTAATTGCGAGAAATGGTAATGCTACACTAGAACTGAACATTGAATGCAAGCAAAGGGATATACATGATAACCCATAAATGTATATATGGCAAACCACAACGTTGAAGAGATGGGAGAGAGGAGAGAGAGATTAAAGAGAGAGAGAGAGAGAGAGAACAAGAAAAGTGCCTGCCATAGAGGCAGGCTGGGGAGAGGGTAGGGAAATCTGGGGACACTGGTGGTGGGAATAGGGCACTGGTGGAGGGACAGGTGCTGGAACACTGTATGACTGAAACCCAATCATGAACATCCTTATAACTGTGTGTCTCGTGGTGGTATAATAAAAAAGGAAAAGAAAAAAAAAATAAAAGAAAATTGAAATTCAAAAAAAAAAGGTGTGTATAGGTATAAGTAGGGTAGAAAACACAAAGAACTACAATCCAAAAGTAGAAGATAAGCAAATGGGTGAAATACTTGTAATAGCATTTCATCAAAAAATATCTATAAGTAGCCCACCAATACACAGCCATGCTCCCACATCATGAATCACTGGAGAACTGCAAACTCAAACCACTGATGGCGTACCACTTCACGCCCACTGAATAAGTAAACAAGAGGCTGAATTCACCAACTTTTTTTTATGATATTTGGGTCACACCCAGTGATGCTCAGGGGGTTATTCCTGGCTCTGCACTCAGGAATTACTTTTGGTGGTGCTCAGAGGACTGTCGGGAAGCGCCGCAGGGGTCCCCGACAGTGTCAGGACAGAGGTTCTCTTCTACCTCGGAGGACGCCGGGAGAACAGATGAAAACTCAAGAGTCCGGTGCAGTTTCAAAAGACTTTTAATAGTACAAAAGCTCTTCCACAGCACTCCAATATAATGAACAAACTTTAGCTCTGGTCCGAACTTAGACCATACAAAAGAGCCTAAGTCTCCCACCAAAGAGAGAGGATCTCACCCGAGCTGAGTCCTACCCAGAAGGAGCAAAAAGGCCAAAGAGCAAAAAGCCAAAAGCCACAGGAGGCAAAAGCCAAAATCTAAAAGGCCCAAAGGGGAAGGGACCTCAAGTCAGTCCCCTTATATACACCAAAGTAATCCAACCGGGAGGGTCATGTCAACAAAGAACTCTAAACAGAGTGTAGTGCCACACCCTATAGCAGGTATAAACAAAAGTTATGCCAAGGTCTAATCCTTTCTACCAAGATTATCTCTTATGTAAAACACTGGAGAGAGGGGCCTGGTATAAAGTAATACATCTTAACTTCATGAACTTCATGTAATCTAGATGGTACCCACAGGTCATTATTATTATCTGCACCAGGGTGATTCTGAGTATTTTGTTCTTGTGTACTGAAAGGGTCACATTCGCCTGCTTAGAGCAAACTAGTATGATCCTTCCTATAGTCTTCCTATAGTCTCAACATAGCCAGGGTGGTAGTCTCCTGGTAAATTCTAACTGTCCCACGCTGGGTGCAGTGGGCATAAAGAGGAGCTGTGCCCAATCTAGAAAACATAGAAGTCTTCGTAGATGTATAAGTCAGAAGTTATTCAATCAAGGTGACTTCTGTAACTGCCACACCCTCTAGCAGTGTTTACATAGAAGAGAGGTCTCATTAGAATGAACCTTGACTTAAATAGATTAAGCTGGGAGTGGGCAAAACAACATAACTCCCAGAATAGCTAAACCTGTCCTCCAACAGAGTACCATATGGGATATAAGGAATTGAACCCAGATAGGTCTCATGCATGGCAAACACTACCTGCTGTACTATTGCTCCGGCCCCAGATTCACCAAATGTTAAGGAGAATGTAAAACCACATCTCCCAACCCGGCTAATAATAGGATTATAAAATGGTAGCATCATTTTAGAAAAGTGCCAGATTCTTCAAAAGCAGAACATTTGGGGGACACAGAGGTTCCTAAATGGCTCAAGGCCTGGGTCTGAACCCCAACCTGCACGCCTCCCCTGAAGCACTTTTGCTGTATTCGTTGTTGGAAACAACAAAAATAGTCTTTAAAAGGCAAGTGGATCAGAGCGTGAATGTGACTCAAGTGCTAAAGCACAAAGCAAATACTTTGCATGCAGAAGACCTGGGTTCAATTCTCAACATTGCAAAAAAAAAAAAGAAAGAAAAAGCAGTAAATAGATCAATTAGAGTATGCCCATGAAATAGACTCAACTCTATAATGAAGTGAGCAACCAAAACACCCCAAAGATATTGTGGAATATTACATACTCATCATTAAGTGAGAGAAACTGATTGAAAAGTGTGATTCCACCCAGCCGAAGTGATAGTAGAGCGGGTAGGATATTTGTCTTACATGCGGCTGAGCTGGGTTCAATCCCTGGCAATCCCATATGGTCCCCCAAGCACTACCAGGAGTAATTCCTGAGTGCAGAGCCAGGACTGACCCCTGAGCATCACTGGGTGTGACCCAAAAGCAAAAAAAAAAAACAACCCCCACCATGTTTCAACAAGGATCCCTTCACCAGTGTCCACTTCCCCCACCAACTGTCTTCAAGTTCCCGTCACTTGCCTTCAACCCACCAGTCTGCCTCTATGAAAGGTGTTTTAAAAAAATTAAATTTAGGGCCTGAGCAATAGCCCAGCAAGTAGGGCATTTGCCTTAGGCCGACACAGTTTTACTCCCCAACATTCCATATGGTCACCCAAGCACCACCACGAGTAATTCTTGAGTGCAAAGACAGGAGTGACCCTTGAGCATTGCTTGGTGTGACCTAAAAAGCCAAAAAAGAAAAGAAAACTGATTCTAACTACACACTGTTTGTGGATAGGCAGGGTTGGAGACAGTAAGCTGGTGGGTCTGAGTGTTCAATTTAACAGATGGAAGCAAAAGGAAATTAGGATGTTGAGAGTTTTCTGTCAACATTGTGTATTTCTAAAACCCAAAGAACTGAATTAGAGTAATTGCAAATATAAGTTACGCAATTTAGTTAATAATCTCCTTCCCAATTCACTGAAGATAACAAATGCAGCTTGAAGGTAATTACACACTAATGCAAGTTGTTGGTAAAGGGAAAGTATGGGTGAGAATTTCTGCTTTCTGCTAAATTTTTCTGTATTGCTTAAACTGCTCTTTTTTTTTAACCTATTGCTTACGGGCTAGAGAGATAGTACAGCAGTTAGGGCATTTGCCCTGCATGCAGCTGGCACAGGGTTCGATCCATGGCATTCTGTGTGATCTCCTGAGCACCACCAGTAGTATTTCCTGAGTGAAAGCCAGGAGTTAATCCTAAGCATCAATCAATCAATCAATAAAATGACTTAGAAGCCTATTGCTTTAAAAAATTACAGTGGTCTGTCTGATGTAGGCATAAGTTTTAAGCTGGAAGCTTTTGTTTCTTAAGAACCTTTAACTGATGTTTAAAAGAACTCACTGTTGCTCAAAAAGCCAGATACTTTACAGTATTAGGAACACAGCAAATTTGATGGAAAAGTTGCATAGAATCCTTCAAAGCTCAATGCTCAATGAGCAAAATCAATAGCACAAAAGGCTAAACCAGCACCAACCAGCTCAATAAGTCATCAATGACTTTTGTAATGCCACTGTGGCATGGAACAATGATTACACATTGACTTTTATGGGTCTGTTTTCTGATAAGTCCATCTGCCATTTTGTTGTAACAAGCAATGTGAAGTAAATTTGATTGTGCTTGCCAAGGGGTACACTTGTAGGGTGGGCAGGGGGTACATTTGTGGAGGGAAGGTGACACTGGTGGTAGGACTGGCTTGGACACGGAGTGCCTGAAACTGCTGAGGATTCCACAAAGCCTCTTCCACACAGTTCTTTCCTGCACTGACCATTTGGGAATAGTGTGCTGGCACCAGCCTGATCTAACTGAGACGTACAAGTGTACCAAAGGTCTCTCGGACTTGTACCAGATGACTCCTAATGTTTGCTTATGAAAATAAATAACAAAAGCCTTATAATATTCATTATAGGAAATTGAGTCTCCATATATAAATCAGATGTTTTTATGTAGCATCTTCACCAACTATAAACAAGAGTGTTTTCTTTCTTCTATAGCTATTTATTACCTGCAAATAATTACTCTTTACCCAAGAAATTCTCTTCTTAGCTGCAGACCAAGCAGTTTCTGAGTTGAAAGGCAACACTGAAGTCAGCTGACTTCCTCTCTGTATCCTGGCTAGAACTATTGGGGTCTGCATACGTCAGGGGATCCATAATAGCAAAAATAGGAATATCCCCCTATCTCCATATCTTCTTCCCTCCTCCTTCTTTTGTTTCCTACACAATGTTCCTTACGTATACTATTTTATTTATATTTTATTTTATTTTTTATTAAATATTTTATTATACCACCGTGAGATATACAAGTATACTATTTTAAAACTAGAAGAGGAAAATATTGTACTTATAGAAAACTTAATGTTTGTACTCCCATCCATAAACTGAGTGACAACGCCAGGACGCTGTAATAGAACTTCAGCACTGGAGTGCTTGCCACTGCGTGAGGTTCAGTCATTGGCACTGAAAAACAACAGCACCAAAAACAACCATCCTACCTGGAGAGGATTGTGCAGAGTGAAACTAGTCAGAAGGAAAGGAAAGGGAAAGAATGACTACATTCATTTGTGGGATATAAAAAAATAGTACAGCTCTAATATCCAAGGTAGGCAAAACAGGGACCAGGAGGACTTGTCAATGGTTGGAATACGGATGGGGTGTGGAGGGTAGTTAAGATAGAGAAGGAAGCAGTGTGTCAACAATTGTTGGAAATGGTAGCACCAAACTAGAACTGGGTTGAAAGTCGGTAAAGGCATATACATGATATATCATAATAACCCTAAATGTATGTGTTCCAAGCAAAACAGGCCAAAGAAGGGTGAGAAAGAGAGAGACAGAGAGAGACAGGAGAGAGAGACAGAGAGAGAGAGAGAGAGAAGAAAAGTACCTGCCATAGAGGCAGGCTGGAAGCGGGAATCTGGACACTGGTTTTGGGAAGGGTGCACTGGTGGAGGGATGGGTGCTGGAACACTGTATGACTGAAACCCAATCATGAACAGTTTTGTAATTGTATATCTCATGGTGTATAATAAATTTTTAACTAAATAATCATTCCTACAGAAACTTGGGGACAAAAAGAGATTTAAGAACATGGAAGCAAATACTCAATAGTTATTTTTAAAAAACAGCACAAAGGAGAACAGAAGCAACTCTTACAATCTAAGGAAAAGTGATGGTCACCAGAGGGGAAGGGGCAGGGCAGTCTTATCAGATATGGAGCAAGTGCATGGTGCTAGAAGGAAACTAGCTTTAGTGGGGTGTGTGCAGCATGAACAGATACACTGAAACTTTGGTGGGGTGGTGTGCAGTATGCACAGATACACTGAAACTTTGGCGGGGTCGTGTGCAGCATGCACAGATACACTGAAACTTTGGCGGGGTGGTGTGCAGTATGCACAGATACACTGAAACTTTAGCGGGTCGTGTGCAGCATGCACAGATACACTGAAACTTTGGCGGGGGTCGGTGTGCAGTAAGCACAGATATACTGAAATTTCAGCGGGGTCATGTGCTGCGTTCACAGATATACTGAAATCTATTTAATGTGACATAGCACTGCTACTATAATACAAATACATTTTATAAAATAAAATTAAAGACATGAAATACTCCAAAAGAGAATAGGTAGTTTTATCATCGTAGAGTTTAAGAACACTGAGATCTTTTTCTCAGTCTGCGGGACCCCATTATTCCCTGCTCTGACACCCACAGGTCCAGAATTTCCAACATTCTTACTAGTTTGACACACAGGACAAACTGACTTCCTGGCCTTTCCCCTTTCAAAACTTCAGAAAGTCACTGCCAATACCCACCCCAACCCAATGCCTGTCTCTCCATCTCCACATTCCTTAGAGACTGCATTCATGGGATGGGGCAAAGTCCAGCTCCTAAGGAAAGACTTATCCAGAGAATATACCAGTTGACAGATACTACCTGGTTGAGTTGTTATTGTTTTAGATGCTCAGCCTGAACAGTTAATAAAACTGAGAGCAGAGAACAGTGAACATTATACATAGTTCTTATACACTAAAATATTATTTGGGTTATTAAAAAGAAAAATTCCTGACAAGCGGCTGGGGAAGCTGGAGCTCGGCTCGCCCGGGCCCAGCTGACTATAGGCCCCCCCGGGAGGGCAGATGGGTTTTGGGAGTGGGCCCATCACCTCTGGGGTCCCGGAAGCAGCCAGATAAGACTCGCCCACCACACTAGCCACCATTTTCGCTGTCCAGATGCTGGGAAACTGCCTCATGACCAGATTAACGGAGCAAAACCAGTTTGAGCCCAGGTAGGCGGCTCCCAGAAGCTGGAATCACTGGGAATTCGCCATATGGAGTCAGGGGTAGGCCCATCCCCCTCCATTTTGTCGAGCCTCGTGGCCCCCGCCCAGAAGCTGCCCTGGGGCCACCAGCCATAGCATGAGGAGCCTCACAAGCGGCTGGGGAAGCTGGAACTTCGGCTCGCCCGGGCCCAGCTGACTATGGGGCCCCTAGGAGGGCAGATGGGTTTTGGGAGTGGGCCCATCACCTCTGGGGGTCCCGGAAACAGCTGGATGAGACTCACCCACCACACTAGCCACCATTTTCGCTGTCCGGATGCTGGGAAACTGCCTCATGACCAGATTAACAGAGCAAAACCAGTTCGAGACCAGGTAGGCGACTCCCAGAAGCGGGAATCACTGGGAACTTGTCAGATGGTGTCAGGGGTCGGCCATTCCCCCTTCCATTTTGTCGAGCCTCGTGGCTCCACCCAGGAGCTGCCCTGGGGCCACCAGCCATAGCATGAAGAACCTCACAAGCGGCTGGGAAGCTGGAGCTCGGCTCGCTCCAGGCCCAGCTGACTATGGGGCCCCGAGGAGGGCAGATGGGTTTTGGGAGGGGCCCATCACCTCTGGGGGGTCCCGGAAGCAGCCGGATGAGACTCGCCCATCACACTAGCCACCATTTTCGCTGTCCAGATGCTGGGAAACTGCCTCACGACCAGATTAACAGAGCAAAACCAGTTCGAGCCCAGGTCCGTGGCGGCTGCTTGTGGCCGCACCGTTCCATTAAAATAGTGGAAACAGTAATGTCTTTTAATACACTGCATTCCACGATGTGCAGGAAAGTTTGGGGAGGCAGAGATAAAGAGGAGAAAAATGACATACAGAACCCGCCAAGTAGTTGAGGTGTGGGAGGAGGGAGGGAGGTGGGATCATTGGTGATGGGAGATGGGTTTGGGTGGAGGGATGGGTGTTGGAACACTGTAGAGCCAAAAACTCTACATGAGCATCTTTCAATTGTATATCTAAAATGGTGTAATAAAATTGGGGGGGAAATAATAAAATAAAATAAAATTTAAAAAAAAAGAATACTATGCAGCTGTCAGAAAAAAAGAAAATATCCTCAGCTAACATCTAAGAGGGAGAATTTAGAGTAAGGAAGAGTAAGGAAGAAAAGAATTGATACTCTTTTCTGAGAGTAAGATATTCAAATCATAAGTCAAATGTAGGGGGTACTGCACAATTCAATTAACATTCTTTTATAGAGATCACTGTATCACTGTCTTCCCGCTCATCAATGATTTGCTCAAGCGGACACCAGTAACATCTCCATATGTCCTGTCTCATGCTAGTAGAGCCCAAGGGCATCTGCTTGCTCCAGGAACATAAAGAGCCTCAAACCATTCCATCAGGTCATGGGAATGAGGTCTATAATTGTTACTGGTATTTAGCATATCAAATACAACACGGGTAGCTTGCCAGGCTCTGCCATGTGGGTGGGATACTCTTTTAGTCACCTCTGATCTCCAGCATTTATTGATGAACCACATGGCTGCTTGGAGCTGGGCTGTGATCAGCTCTTTTTCTACTGGGTGGAACTCTGACAAGAGGGAGTCCAAATGTGGAAAATGGCGGCCCTCATGGAGTGGGGGGTTGTCTGGCTTCTTGCATATGTATATACTAAATTTATAACATCATTTTTGTAAGAAAAGATTTTAAGATTCAGAATAGATCATTAAAATCAAGTATAAGGATAAAAAGAATTTCAACAACTGTATCAAAGAGTATCAGACAAAAGAAAGAGGGCAATAGGCTAGAAGTAATGAGGAGAGCCTCATCAGAGGGTCTCTCAAAAGAGAAGGAGAGGGAAGGAAAAGGATCTGAGACTCCAGGTTTAGAAGAAAAGAAACGCTTGCACTTTAAGCTGGCAGAAAGGGAGTCTGGGATATAGAGACCAGTGGCCTGGGGCCCCTCTGTTTGAAAAAGACAAAATAAACAATGATCCTATCTTGGGGCTGGCAAGACGGTACAGAGGGAAACAGTGTGTGGCCAATCCAAATTAGATCCCAGGCACCCTTAGCCTTCAAGGAATGATCCAAGAATGCAGAGTCAGGACAAAGCTCTGAGCACAGCTGGGTGCAACCCTAAAAAAAGCAAACAAACAACAAATGCTAGCTGAGCTTCATTCCTGGTCAGTCCTGGGACTATGGCAGGGACTTGCTTCTTAATTTTTTTGCATATGTATTTTTCGATTAGTTTAATTTAAAACCGGGCAAACAGAATTAAGCGTTGGTTCTAAAAAATCAATTCTGTTTTGATTCACATTACCTTATACATGGTATAATTAAAAGTCATTGGACATATAAAGTAGAGCATTATAGAATAAAGTATGAGTATATTCCAGTGAATCACAACTTTAATAAATACCTTTGATAAACAATTAATGGTATCATTTTTAAGATGCTTTCTCTTTTTTTTTTTGCTTTGTGGGTCACACCCGGCAATGCTCAAGGGTTACTCCTTGCTCTACACTCAGGAATCACTCCTGGCAGTGCTCGGGGGACCATATGGGATGCTGGGGATCGAACCTGGACCCATTGGGCCCCTGCGCTTCCGGGAACTGCTGCAATCTCCCCCACAGGTGTGTGTGTGACCCCCTGCGTCTCCAGGGACCCGAAGTTGCACCAGGGAAGAGCAGAAACTCCATCAACAGAAACCAAGGCAAACTGCCTTGGTTTCACCCCGACCTCTTGGCCCTGCACTTCCGGGAACGGCTGCAATCTCCCCACAGGTGTGTGTGTGTGTGTGTGTGTGTGTGTGTGTGTGACCCCTGCATCTCCAGGGACCCAAGTTGCCCCAGGGAAGAGCGGAAACTCCATCAACGGGAACCAAGACAAACTGCCTTGGTTTCACCCCAGACCCCTTGGGCCCTGCGCTTCTGGGAACATCCCAAAACTCAAAACCGCGCAGACGCTACCTGTCTTGCATGAGGTACCACTAAGCCTTGGTTCCTACATCCTCTCTACCCACCCAAACTCTGAAAACAGACAAGACACCTACTAACTGTACTACCTAGTCACCCAAGACCCCACATTTGCAACCTACAATAGTCATAATGGTAAAGCAATGCAAAATTCCATCAAGCTCTGTGAGTGAAGTCACTAGTCCAGATGAGCCAAGCAATACCAATGAGTTGTGTACCCTCTCTAATAAGGAATTTCGGAAAAAAATGTTAAGGATTCATAAGGAATTCAAAGAAGCAATGGAATGCAAAATCAATAAAATACAAGAGGACATGATAGAAGAAGTGAGGAAAATGCAAATGGAAATGACAGATATTAAAACTGAGGTAAATGAAATGAAAAACACAGTGGAAAGCCATCATAGCAGAATAATAGCTACTGAAGAAAGATTAGTGATCTCGAAGACGAGTTCCAAAGATTCTCTACACAACACCAGAAGATAGAAAAAAAGACTCACAATTACCTAACAGACAACAAGAGATAATCGGGATGAAGCCAGAAGAAACAACATACGGATCATTGGGGTCCCAGAAGGGCAAGAAGAAAACCCTGATGAAAAGAAACTGACAAAGTCATAATTGCTGAGAAGTTCCCGGAACTAAAGTATGCTTGCCTCAAGATCCAAGAGGCCCGAAGGATACCAGCTAAAAGAAACCCCAACAAGAATACTCCAAGACACATCTTAATAAAAATGACAAAAACTAGAGATAGAGATAGAATACTGAAAGCAGGAAGATCAAAGAAGGAAATCACATACAAAGGAACATCTCTAAGATTTACAGCAGACTTCTCTGATGAAACACTCCGAGCCCGAAAAACATGGTGGGATATTGTGAAAAGGCTCAATGAACTGCAGGCCTCACCAAGAATTCTTTACCTGGCCAGACTCACATTCAGATATGAAGGAAAGATACACAACTTCATGGATAAGCAACAACTCAGGAACTTCATGGATTCAAACCCAACTTTAAAAGAAGGACTGAAGGGTCTACTGTAATACGACCAAACCCATAAGCACAACAAGCACAAACAGAAAGATGACACAAAATCCGATGACAATAATCTCTCTCAATGTCAATGGTCTAAATACACCAATTAAGAGACACAGAGTAACAAAATGGATTAAAAAATTGAACCCAACATTCTGCTGTCTACAAGAAATGCATCTGAATAATCAGAACAAACACAGACTCAAAGTCAAAGGTTGGAAGACCATTCTCCATGCAAACAACTCCTCCAAAAAAGGCTGGTGTGGCCATATTAGTATCAGATAATATAGACTTCAGGCTGAAAAAGGTTAGAAGGGACAACGAAGGCCATTTCTTATTACTTAAGGGGTATATACATTAGGAAGAAATTACACTACTAAACATATATGCACCCAACAAGGGGCCAGCAAAATACATAAAATAACTGCTAAGAGACCTCAAAGAAGACATTAACAGTAGCACAATAATAGTTGGAGACTTCAACACTGCTCTATCAATGATGGATAGATCAACAAGACTGAAACTCACCAAGGACTTGCTTCTTTCTTCTGCTGTAAAACAGGCAGCAGAATCACTCAGCCCTGGGCCCCCTCTTGTCCTGCATTTCCAGGGCAACCTTCATCTGAGGCCTTCAAATTGACTCACACATAGAATCACAGCCTAGCACACTTACTAAAGAACTTGTTTGGCTACATGTTTAATTTGTATGTTATTTTTTGGGGGGTTAATTGTGTTTTGTCATTTAATCTTTTGTTTGCTGTTTATTTTGCTTCTATATTCTGTTTAATTCCAAGAATCTCTGATGCTGGAGCCAAAGGCTATCTGATTACTTGTTTCTCCAAGGTGACAGAGCCAGCCAGTGGCCTCCAGGAAATGAGATATCGTGCTGTTAACCTCACAGGAGAGACCACAAAGTATTGGATTCTGACATTCTGTGACCATCCAAGTTATAAATGTCCAGAGATGGCTTTTTGTCCCAACCAGTCACTCTGAAGGGAGAAGGCAAACCAGCATTGTTTCTTCCAACTACAAGTCACACCATCCTGAGCTAAGGTGACAGTACTTGTAGTTTTCTGGTTGCTCAACTTACTACAGAACAAGAGCCACAGAGTCACTGGATCCTGCTTGTAAAGGCCAAAGAGTGAAAAGAGTGCTAAGGTTTTGAGATTCATTGTTTCAACAATGGACCCAGATTTCTAAGGCGGCTTCCCAGAGAACAAGTGCTGACATCTTTGTGCTTTGAGTCTAATCACATTCTGAACCTTGGCCTCTCACATTATCTGTTCAACTTAATGTGATGTGTGTGTGTGTGTTCGCAGATGTTACCAAGTAAGTGCTGAGTAACATGAGAGAAAAATCTCTCATTCCCATTTTGCACAGAAACTATAATAGGCACAAAGCTCCCATACTTGATTAATCAGCAGTGATGAATAAGAATAATCAATAAACAATCAATCTGGGGTTGTGGTACAAGTCAATGTACCGGAACTGGTCTCTGTGCCCTGTGTTTTCCAACCCCGTTGCCTTAACTACTGGGAGAAATTTGTGCTCCACACAAGAGAAAAGAGAAATGTTTGAAAACTTGAATTTAGTCAGAGAAAAAAAATGGCATGTGCCTCTAGGAAAACACTCCTTCAAAACAATAGCAGATTTCTCTGAGACCACAGAGACAGGAAGGAAGGGGCACCCTCCTTCAGAAACTAAGAGGACAGAATGACCAACTGTCACATCCAGGGCCGGATGTCTAGAATCCTGCCAGACCAGTTCCACAGTCCAGGACAGTGGGGCTGGTGGCGAGAGAATGAGATCAACAAAGACACACACAAGGACTGTTCAAGCTTTAGGGTCGCCTGAGCAACAAACTCCCTACTGGCCTTTTACTCAATATAATTTTACTCTCCAGCCTTGGCTCCCAACATATGAACCATTGTTTGAGTTGACGGGAGGCAGTTAAGGGCAGTTAGTGAACACGTCAAAACCCAACAGGTCCATGAAGAGCAGAGGCTGGAGTATCGCAGCAAATCAGCATTCACCCTAAAATATAAAGTCATGAGGCTGAAGTGAGAGTCCAGCAGGGAGGGTGTTTGTTTGCACACAGCTGACCCAAGTCCAATCCCCTGGCATCCCGTTTGGTCCCTGTGATGTAGGCAGGCAGAGAGGGGCCCACATGGTAATGAACTCTTGCCCTAAGGCTATCCAGAATCAGAGTCTCCTTTTGGAACCAGGAATGAAGACTTGATAAGACCCCATTAACCAACAACAGACCCTGCTGGATCAACCTTTCTTTGACCAGCCCTTAATCCAGTTGCATTCCAGGACAGAAGATCCAGCAGGAACAGAAGTCAAAAAAAAGGAGATTTTCAAGACCACTACTCCCAAAATCTCCCCTTGGCAATGGCATTAGCAGTGGTCTTTAACCTAGGTTGAAGACCGACATGGGAGTAGCTTTGGAAGAAATCTATACAAGCCGTCCTGACCAAGGGACAGTGCGCATATGCTGCCTGAGCCCATGTGCTCGCGTGAGCCCACGTGGCCAAGCACAAGTGATGCCTGAGCACATGTGTAGCCCGCATCTTCCCTCTTGAGATATGTACTCTCTCTCTCACTTTCCCTCCTCCTTCCCTGTCCTAAAACCTCCATAATAAAATCGTTCTACTTCACTGCTCATCTACTCCTGAAGATTCTTTTTCTGTGAGGAAGACAAGAACCCAGAAGAACCCAGAGAAAACCCTGGGTAAGGCCTAGGACTGACTTGCCTTTTATCAGTCCTAAGCCTGCCCAACAGGTCCTGGGCAGCAGAGGCGGCTGGGGAAAGTGACCATCTCTTTCCTTCCTGCCCCATATAAGCCACCTGTGAGCCCACCTACATCACCTGGAGCACAGCTCTGCACTCAGGAGTAATTCCTGAGTGCAGAGCAAGGAGTAAACCCTGGGCATCAAAGAGTGTGATTCCACAATGTGTAAAATAAGAGGCAGAGAGATGCAGAGACAGAGAGAGAGACAGAGAGAGAAAGAGAGGAAACTGGGGTACCTGCTATTAAGGCAGCATGGGGTGGGCAGGAGGGGGTGGGGTACATTGGTGGTGGAAATGGGGCACTGGTGGAGGGATGGGTGCTGGTATACTGTATTACCAAGAACCAATTATGATCACCTTTGTAATTGTATGTTTCACTGTGGTATAATAAAAAATTTAAAAAATAAAAATAAAATAAAATAATAAATGAATAAATAAATAAATAAATAAATAAATAAATAAACAAACAAACAAAAAAAAAGAGTGTGATTCCAAATGCTTAAAAAAAGGGGGTGGGGAGGGCCGATGTGCAGCCCAGCGGTAGGGGCGTTTGCCTTGCAAGTGGCTGGCCCATGTCGGCCCGAGTTCGATCCCCAGCATCCCATATAGTCCCCCCAGCACCGCCAGGAGTAATTCCTGAGTGCAGAGCCAGGAGTAACCCCTGAGCATCGCCGGGTGTGACCCCCCAAAAAAAAAAAAGGGAGGGGGAGAATAGGGAAAAATATATGTATATAAAGTCATGACACTTTCCTTTTTCTACTTTTGCTTCTGCTGCTGTCTATATGTAAAAAGACTCCTAAACCATTTTTTTTCTATTCTTTCCTGGTGCATTTGGGGTGCCCAGATTATATTATAAAAGACCTGAACTGCTTAGCCCAGGAGGCTATCCCAACCTTGGTGTTATTGTTTTTAGGAAGATTCCCCAGATCGCTCTACCCATTATATCTTTTAAATGAGAGCTCTGAGTATCATAGACGTGAATCCTCCAGTGGTCAGAGATGATGCTGTCTCCTGGGGAGCCAACCCGCCTGGTAGTGGGTGGGGATGCCGTCTCTGGATCTGTCAGAGAATATTGACCCTGAAACAAATTATCAGGAAACCAGATCAATAGAATGATGAGTAGAATGCTTGCCTGGCAAGCAACCAACCCAGGTCCTATCTCCTGCACCCCATATTGTGTCCCCAAGCCTGCCAGAAGTGATCCCCTGGCAGGGAAGAAGTGAGCCCTGGGCACCGCTGGGTGTGACTCCTCAAATAGAAAGAGAATGAAACAAATGATCAATAAGAAGTTTAGGATTCCAGTTCGTGCAAGAACCCAGATGTGAACAGTATTATCGAGTTTCAGACCATATTCCACCAACTCTGGGGGTGCCACACTCCTTCATGTCTTATTGATTAGTAATCATTTGCTGATGTAATAAGACTGTTAATCATTTGACAAATGTGGGTAGAATACCATGCATGAGAGGTTTTCTTTTCACTCAAGGCAGAGACAGGGCAGTGCAGTTCAGGCAGGCAGGCAGGTAGGTAGGGAAGGACACCCCCAGGTGATGAGTTATGGAGAAGTAATAAAACCAACAGCCTCAAGGCTTCAAAAACCCACCTTGGGAGCACAGGTACTAAGGTCTGATAAGGTCCTTTACCTAGCCTGGCACAGACTGGAGAAGGATGGATTCCCTCCCACTCCCTGCGCCCCCAAGAGAAGCTCCTGGAGGAAGAAAGGTCAGAAAGAGGAGTTTCAAAGAAGTCCACCAACTCCTTCCAACCCCACCCCTTTGCAACCACCCTGGCCATGAACCCTTCCCTACGTAGAAAGCCCCCCACATGGGAGGCTGGAGAGAAACCCTGGAAATGCCAGCCTGAACAGAGGGAAGCATGAGCATATACTGCCGAGCCCACATGCTGCCTGTGCCCATGCTGTGGCTGAGCACATGTGGAGCCTGAGCACATCTGTTCGCACATCCTCTCTGTTGGTATGTGAGCTTCCATATCTACTGCTGCGGTTGTGGTGGCCTCCCTCTGCACCTTAGGAGAAGCTTTTGTTCTCTGGTGTGCATTATTCTCTCTCACTCTCTCTCACTCTCTCTCTTTCTCTCCCCCTTTCTTCAAAACTACCAAGTAGAGTCTGTTGTACTTCACTGCTCTACTTCTCCTGAAATTCTTTTCTGAAAGAAAGGCAAGAACCAAGGAAGGACAGACCTAGAACTGAGTCAGGCTCACAGCAGACTCTTACATGTCCTGGATTTCCCCAGTTGTTCCCGGGTGGCAGAGGTGGACAGAAAGAACATGGCAGATTCCCCTTCTCAAGGTTGTCACCTGTCTCCCTCTTCATGTGTTACCACTTCACGTGAGTCACCCAGAGATCCCAGCAGTGCTTTGCACAATCTGAGTTATTACATCAAACAAAGTAAGGCTAATAAGATGGACTCAGTACAAATGCCGGCCTCTGGCTTAGGGTATAGGCTAGTCAGGCACAATGACATTGCCAATCATAGTGATAATTTTGAGTCATCCATGGTATCAGTGCCAGAAGCAGATGTTCTGGGTTGAGGTGTTAGGTGCTCTCTGATTTCTTTATGAGCATCAACCCTGTCCTTTTGAGGTCCCCCTAGGTAATTTTGGTGCCAGAGTTCTACTTGCTTTGTGGCTCCATCAGATAACAATAGGCAAATTACTAATGTCAGAGAGCAGTATACAAGATGTGTAGTTATCACACAGAGGTGTGGATAACAGACTTACAAGAGTTTAACATTTCCATAAACCGCTACTTTAACTCAAATTTTTAAATAAGGGCTAAAAACACAGGAAATATACATCAACATCAAAAGCTTCTTACTGAACTAAAGAAACCCATCAATGAATTTTTGATGACCCTTCTAAGTAGAGGCTCACCAAGAAAGCTCTATAGACAAGCAGGACTGAGAATACTGTCATCTCTTTTTGTCAACTAAAGTTTACTCCGCTTTTAATTTGTCTTCTGGTGCTCAATTCTACAATCACCAAGCGGGGCAGAGAGCACTGAAGCAGATACCCCTGGTTGACCCATGGGGGTAGGGGAAACATTTTTGCCAGTGTCACCCCAGCTTCCCTTAGAAAAACTCCTACATTGCAGGGTCCCAGACCTCACACTCCACCGTGATGCGTGGGGCTAAGGATTGTTTCTTGAGGAAGAGGATGTGAACCGCAGCTAAGTCATCAGATGCCACTCTGAGGTCAGACATGTCATCAGAGCAGAGGAACAGACACATAGTGTAGAGATAGGGAGACATATATTAGGGTCCTTACTGGCTCCTGGGTGAGGCTGGGTAGAGTCATGCCCTGGCAGAGGGAAGGGAGAATTTTAAGTTGTCTTGGACAGGAAAAGGGAACAGAGACCAGTGGGACCAGACCATTTGGTCTGGCCTTCTGTTATCTGAGCAGACAGAGGTGAGGAAGCAGTAATGCAGGCTGGTGGCTTCCTGGCTCTAAGGGTCATAAGTCCTGTCTTCCGTGATTGGGAGAGATCGATGATGCCAGTAATGTCACTGTCTCGTCAGTCGGTTGCCATTTGGTCCCGAGCAGTCGCCATTTGGTCCAAGCAAACCTTACAGCCACCAATGATTTGACCACACTTAGTCACAGGGTATAAACTTGGGTGACCAATAACCAAAGGATGGGAGGCTCCTGGAAGATGGATGGTATGAGCAGGCTTGGTGCGTCCCCGGGAAAAGTTGGGAAAGCACCAAGGAACACTTAGTCCCAAAAATAAGCAGAAATGAGAGAGTAAAAGTTGATATTACTGATAAGAGTCTGAAAATCAGACCCTTACCTTTGGGTGACATCTTTGCTATTTTCAAAATACATCGTTTTCTGCCTCTGCCATTCTCCTACAGAAGTACAGCTCCTCAGAAACCTCAAGGGCTACTTCCAGAGGTAATGAGATGGAAAATAGATGATGATCCAATGAGTTTGCAAGTTTGGCTCTGAAGATGCAAAATCACTTCTCATCCAAAAGTAAAGGAACCTTAGCAAACCTTCTTTTTAGTAAGTCTCTATTTCTAATACTGGGTGGAAACCATATAAATTATAGAAGGGGATTTTTCTTTTCCTTTTTCTTTTGCTTTGTTTAATTCTGAGGGTGCTCATGGGTTATTCTCAGCTCTGTGTTCAGAAGCTGCTTTTGGCAGTGCTTGGGCATCAAATCAGAGTCCATTGAATTGAAGGCAAACACCTTAAGCCCTGAACTCTCTCTCACTCACCTCTCTCTCTCTCTTTCTCTCTCTCTCTCAAGTCCAGAAAATACATTGTGTTTAGTTGTTTTTTTCTGTTTGAGGGCCACACCCACATGGCTCTGTGCTCAGGAATGATTCCTGGTGGGTGTGGGGGGGACCATATGGGATCTCACAGATGGAACCCAGGTTAGCCACATGCAAGACAAGTGCCGTCCTCATTGTACTATTACTTAGGGTCCCAAATATTTTTTCTTACAGTTTCTATTTTCCAACTGAAGAAGGATACGTAGTCTAATAAACAATTATTATTAGGCCAGACCATAATCTGAAGGAAAGAAAGAAAGAGAAATAGTGAGCATGAAGAAGTGAGCATAAAAGCAAGCAAGTAAACAAGCTTGTTGTGAGGCTCTGCTGGGGTGGCAGGCTAGGGCTAGAACCCGCCATGCCTCCCGGGCACCTCATGAGCAGCTGGGCACAGGGAGAGCAAGTAGCAGCTCTGCCTCATGTCTAAGAGTCTCTGCTTAAGCATACCTGGGCCGGATTGAAAAAAAAAAAGAACTACTGCAGGGTGGGTGCATTTTCCACATCCGACTTCCCTCTTGTCAAAACTCCACCCAGCAGACCAGACTATCATAGCCCAAATCATCGACGCCCACCTTGCAGCAGTTTATTTTTTTCAATCCGCCCAGGTATGCTGAACCAGAGACTCTCAGACATGGCGCAGAGCTGCTACTTGCTCTCCCTGTGCCCAGCCGCTCATGAGGTGCCCGTGAGGCATGGCGGTTCTAGTCCTGGCCTGCCACCCCAGCAGAGCCTCACAACAAGCCAGACTACCGCCCCAACTCCATGGGGGCTGCCATTTTCCACATCCGACTTCCCTCTCGCCACAACTCCACCCAGAAGACCAGACTATCACAGCCTGGCTCACGCAGCCACTAGCGGCAGTGCGGTTCATCAATAAATGCTTTATTTAGAGTTGACTACAACAGTATGCCACCTGCACGGCAAGCCTGGCAAGCTGCTTGTGTCATATTTGATATGCCAAATACCAATAACATTTATATTAGGTCATTCCCATGACCTAATATAATGGTTTGAGGCTCTTTATGTTCCTGGAGCAAGCAGATGCCTTTGGGTTCTTCTAGCATGAGACAGGACATATGGAAATATAAATGATAGTGATAGTGATAGTGATAGTGATAGTGAAGTAAACAAGCAAGCAAGCAATAAAGGAGGGAAGGAAGGAAGGAAGGAAGGAAGGAAGGAAGGAAGGAAGGAAGAAGGAAGGAAGGAAGGAAGGAAGGAAGGAAGGAAGGAAGGAAGGAAGGAAGGAAGGAAGGAAGGAAGGGAGGGAGGGAGGGAGGAGGGAGGGAGGGAGGAGGAGGAGGGAGGGAGGGAGATAGAGAGAGAAAGAAAGAGAGAAAGAAAGAAAGAAAGAAAGAAAGAAAGAAAGAAAAGAAAGAGAGAGAGAGAGAGAGAGAGAGAAAGAAAGAAAGAAAGAAAGAAAGAAAGAAAGAAAGAAAGAAAGAAAGAAAGAAAGAAAGAAAGAAAGAAAGAAAGAAAGAAAGAAAGAAAGAAAGAAAGAAAGAAAGAAAGAAAGAAAGAAAGAAAGAAAGAAAGAAAGAAAGAAAGAAAGAAAGAAAGAAAGAAAGAAAGAAAGAAAGAAAGAAAGAAAGAAAGAAAGAAAGAAAGAAGAGAAAGAGAGAAAGAGAGAGAGATAGGGAGGGAGGGAGGAAGGAGGGAGGGAAGGGAGGAAGGGAGGAAGGGAGGGAGGAAGGAAGGAAGGAAGGAAGGAAGGAAGGAAGGAAGGAAGGAAGGAAGGAAGGAAGGAAGGAAGGAAGGAAGGAAGGAAGGAAGGAAGGAAGGAAGGAAGGAAGGAAGGAAGGAAGGAAGGAAGGAAGGAAGGAAGGAAGGAAGAAATTACATGAATATATTAGCATGAAAGCAAGCAAGGAAATGTCAACATTGGAATTATTTATTTCAAGCCCCACCAAGACCTGGTTGCCTGAGGCTTATGCTTTGCCACATTGGTGAATGAACTCGAGAGTTTTTGAAGACAGGAGTCCTTTTGTGGCTTTCTTTCTGTGTTCCTCACACAATCATGGAGGTGCTGATCCAGTCGGTTGTATTCTTTGTTCAATATCGTCAATGATGGCATCTTCCCATGTCGCTGCAATGGTGCCAAAGAGTTCCCAGTTGGTGGTCATTCTGACAGTTTTCTTCTTAAACTTTGCAGCCATTTCTCCCCATTATGTGAAGTAGAATTTTGCATGAAGGAGACAGTGGTCCAATCCTGTTTGGAATTTTGGGATGACAGCAACATCAGTCAGGCAAAACTGTTGATTGAATATGATGTGGTAAATTTTATTGTGGAACTGTCCACCAGGTGATTCCCATGTCCAAGGTTTAGATTCAGCCTTCTGGAACTGTGAGTTCCCATGAATGGTCTTGGTGGACATGATGAACTCAGATAGTCTCTCACCCTGTTCACTCCATTCTAGACTATAAGTCCCCATGTGGAGTTCTTCAGCTGATCTTCTCAGTCCTATCTTGGCATTAAAATCACAGACTATGATCTTGTATAAGGTGTGGTCTTCTTTATAGAACTCCTCCAGTTCCATGTAGAATTTCTCAATTTCTTCTTCCTTGTATGTGGATGTTGGTGCGTAGACAATGACGGTAGAAACTGCCAGCAGTGAGCCACATCCATTCAAGTGTAACCATTTGATTCAGAGTGCTAGGCACTCAAATGAATCAATGCTCATGGACAGGTTTGTGTTGACAAGGACACCGACACCACCGACACCTCTCTCATTGCACATTCCGAGGAATAGTTTATTCTCTGGTGTCAAAAACAGCGTGATATGATTGACACCCTCTCATCTCGGTCACACCAATGATATCATACTTGATCTTTTTGTGCTTGCACCATCAGGTCCTCAATATATGCTTCCGATGCCAGCATACATGCATTGAAAGTACAGTCATTTTAGTCCTTTTAGTATTTGTTTTAGCAGTCTAGTTTGGCTCTGAGATTTTATCAGCCTCTCCTTGCTTGTCCTTCTTAGCACTGCCATATTTAGGGCTCTTTCAGGGCCAGGGGCTGAGACCCATTGTTTTTACTTGTTTTGACATGTCGAATACATGACGGACAGCTTGCCACGCTCTGCCTGCCATGCGGGAGGGATACCTCTTGGTAGCTTGCCAGACTCTCTGAGAGGGGCCTGTGGAATATTCTTGATAATTTACAGATGAACCATGCAGCCATAATGTGGCATATGCAATGGGGAGAGCTAGTAACAGCTCTGCCCTGTCTATCTGTGTCTCTGGTTTTGTATACCGGGGCTTGAAATAGGTTTCTCTGTAGGGTGGGGCTCTGACAAGCTAGGCTTGAGATCGGCTTTCTCTCTTGGTTGGAGCACTGACAAGCTGTGGAGACCAGATGATGAAAATGGCTGTCAACATGGTGTGGGGATTCCTCTGGAATCTTCTGAGGCTCTATTGGGAAGGAGGGCCCTAGCTGGAAGTTTCCCTCCCTCCCAGACACCTCATGGTTAGTGGAGCACAGGGAGCACGGTGGAGAGAGCTGGTAGCAGTTCTGCCCCATTTATCTGTGTCCACATGAATGCAATAATAGAAAAAAAGTGATAAAAATTAAATAAAATATGAACTAAGCAAAAGGTTAAATATCTTTCAGAAAAGGGAAAGGCTAATGAGTAGCAAAGATAAAAGGTGGAAGATAAAGGATAAGTCATAAAGCTGGGAAAGAAGGAAATAAAAGGCCAAACCTTGGAGAAATAGTTTTGGACACTTCTGAGTTAGATTTTGGAGTGAACAGATAACCCAGGTAAAGGTTGAAATGAATATCTGGCATAGAGCCCTGGGGAAAAGTTAAAAGCCTGCATTTGACAGTTCCCAGCTCACTAGTCAG
This sequence comes from Cryptotis parvus, assembly GCA_021461705.1. Taxonomy (NCBI): domain Eukaryota; kingdom Metazoa; phylum Chordata; class Mammalia; order Eulipotyphla; family Soricidae; genus Cryptotis; species Cryptotis parvus. The sequence continues at coordinate 99,428 of JAJIBD010000356.1, forward strand.
TGGAGCAGGAGACTTAAAGGTCTGCATTTATGGGATAGTGGTAAAAATGGTGTTGAAGATGAAAGTCAGTGATGGGAAGAACTAAAGATTGAATTGCAGAGGAGAAAGGTCAACTGTGATGAAAATTACAGAAAATTCACTCTTAAAGGCTGAAAAAGGTCTTCAGATGCCGAGAAGGAATCAGTCACAGCCAGCCTTCAGTAGGAATGTTGAAGAGTTCTAACTGGGTTAGACTACAATGGATATAGAACTCAATCCTATTCATCACTCGTCTGGCTACGCCTGGAAAGACAAAACACATTGACAGCACAGTCCCATATTAAATGTCTCATATTAAGTGTCCTGACACTGTCACCAGCATTTTAGAATGCCTTCTCCCAAGAAACACTAATCCTAAGTATCTAAGAATTGTTATTCTTGTGGGTGTTAATCTTACCATTGTTTTATTGCATTTCCTGGCTGTTATAATTGCAAAACACACAAATGGTAGACTTTACTTTTCAAGACCAGCAAATAATTTTTTGGTTTGGTTTGGTTTGGTTTGATTTTGGATTTCCATACCTTGCAGTGCTCAGAATTTACTTCTGGCTCTACTCTCAGGGATTACTGCTGGAAGTGTTCAGAGGACCATTTCAGGTGCCGGGATTGAACCCGGGTTAGCCATGTACAAGGCAAATGAACTACCTACTGTACTACTGCTGTGGCACTAGATTTTTAAGGTTTCAGTTTGCATTTCGTTTCTCAAGCCCCCATCACTTAGCAGCTAGTTCCACAATCTTTATGCCCAAGACTTCACTAAAGCCACTAGGGTGTCACACAAACGCACACTTGGAAGTGCCAGCACCCCGCTTCCACCAGCACCTCGGTTGCTTCTATCCTTAACTGATGCTGTTGAGGGCTACCAGTACATTTACTGTCTTATTATTCTATGCCATTTGTACCATTTTATACTGTATTACTGTATCACTGTCTTCCCATTGTTCATCGATTTGCTCGAGTGGGCACTAGTAACATCTCCATTAGTCCTGTCACAAGCAAGTACAACCCAAGGGCATCTACTTGCTACAGGGACAGGAGGAGCCAGAAAACATTCTTCAGGTTATGGAACTGAGGTCCATAATAGTTACTAGTCTTTGGCATAAAAAAGTAAACAAAACACAGTAGCTTGCCAGGCTTTACCGTGTAGGTGGGATAGTCTCAGTAGAAGGCTTTCGACCCGAGCATTTACATTTTATACTGTTTACTTACTATTACATGAGCAAATTGGTACAAAATTCCTTGTTGAAGTTGTTTCTTAGAGCCATTTATTTATTGAATTGGCCCAACAGAAAGAAAATGGAACTCAGAGTTGTCTTTAACAAATCAAAAGAGGCAAAAACTACTATCACTATCGCTATCATCCCGTTCATCATCTATTTGCTAGAGTGGGCACCAGTAATATCTCCATATGTCCTGTCTCATGCTAGTAGAACCCAAAGGCATCCGCTTGCTCCAGGAACATAAAGAGCCTCAAACCATTATATTAGGTCATAGGAATGACCTAATATAAATGTTACTGGTATTTGGCATATCAAATACAACACGAGCAGCTTGCCAGGCTTGCCGTGCGGGTGGCATACTGTTGTCGTCACCTCTAAATAAAGCATTTATTGATGAACCGTGCATCCACTAGCAGCCACATGAGCCAGGCTGTGATAGTCTGGTCTGCTGGGTGGAGTTGTGACAAGAGGAAAGCGGCAAAAACTACAAAAACAAAAATAAACAAATGGTATTACATCATATGAAACAGGGTTTTCATGGCCAAAAATGTCAAGCTACAGTAAAAGACTCACTACTAAATTGGAAAAATTAGTTGTACACAATGCAATTAGTATTACTAATTTACAGTTAGTAAATGACTAATATCCAAGATGTATAAAGCACTAGGAAGCTCAAAAACAGCAACAAAAAAAATTCCAATAATCCCATCTAAAAATAGAAGGTGAGCAGATACTTCCCCAACCAAGATGTAAAATGATCAATAGTCGTATGACAAAGTGCTCCTTGTTCTTATTCTTATTAGGAAAATGCAAATCATTTTTGCAAATCATTTGATACAAATCAAAACAATGAGATATGATTTCGTACTAATGAGAATGGCATATAAATCACTCTTCGTGGATGTGTCATGTGGTTAAGCCTTTATGAAGAGCAATATAAAAATATCAAAAAGTAAGATTAGAACTCCTACATGGCCAGCCACATAAGTTCTTGGAATCTACCTCCAAGTCACATTAATTCCAAAACATATATGTCCACTGCAATGAATATTATATTCAGTGCTTGGTACCATAGCCAAGATGATTTGATCATTTGAATTCCCGTAGATCATCAATTACTCGAGCGGGCAACAGTAACATCTCAATATGTCCTGTCACATGCGAGATAGCCCAAGCACATCTGCCCACTCCAGGAACATAAAGAGCCTCAAACCATTCCATCAAGTCATGGGAATGAGGTCTATAATTGTTACTGGTATTTGGCATGTCAAATACGACACAGATAGCTTGCCAGGCTTTGTCGTGCGGTGGGGGATAAGCCAAGATATCAAAAAACAACCCAAATCTCAAACTAGTAAGACTTGATGGAGAAGTTGTGGTATATTTACACACTATATGGCTTAAGCAAGGAAGAAACCAAGTGACTTGCTGATGTATGGATGGAACAAGAGGGTCTCATGCTGAGTGAAGTCAGTTAGAAGAAATTGTGGAATTTCTCTCATATGTGGGGATATAAAAAATACATAGTAAGGGAGCAACAAACAGTCAAAGGCAGCAGAACTAAAAAAGTTAGTCCACAGAACTGAGTTTAGGTAGGGGAGATGGGTGGATGGGAGGACAGTTAGGACATTGGAGGTGTTACGTGGGCATTCTGGCCGTAGGTGTGGGGATGGAATGTCAGCAAATGGCCAGGGGCTTGTGCAGCCGCTCTGCAGCTGTGCAAGACACTTGGATAATAATGAAGGTTAAGACTAGGTCCTTCCCAGGATCTTTCACATTTATACACTGTAATGATCATTGTAGTTGCAACAAACTGGGAAGGTTGATGGTTAATGAGGAATTATAAAAGTCACACAAGAACTCACTAATGAATATACACATAGAGACTTACATCATAAACCATTAATATCTGTAGGGCAAGCCACAAAATCTTAGAAGAGAGAGAGAAATACAGAGATAGAAACAGATAGAGAGAAAGAAAGAGAGAAAGAAAAGGTGTCTGCTATAGAAGCCGGCTGGGGTTGGGTGGGAGGGAGTGTTGAGACATTGCTGGTGAGAGTGGGGCACTGGTGGAGGGCTGGGTGCTGAAACACTGTATAACAGAGACCCAATTACGAACATCCTTGTAATTGTATATCTCACAATGGTGGCATAATAAAAATTTTTTTAAAAAGAAAAAGAAAATGCACTCTGCAAACCCAACAAAAACAACAACAACAAATAGATGGCCAGGGCTAAGAAAAAGCCAAGACAGTACAGTGAATTGTCCCAGGTCTTGGAGCAATGGGGAGACATTGCTCCCTTTGACTAAGATAACAATTGGAAGGCAGCTCCTAACCTGGAAAAGGCATCTGATGGATCTGTGGAATGCCGTAACCACCCCTCAGCAACCTGCCGAGAGCTCTGGAACCAGTGACCGCCACACTCCCTCTCGTTCTCCGAGACAGGCATAGCTACTACATTAAGGGCAAAGAGGGGCTACTCTTCCAAAGGCTGACATTCTTCCCAGGTTTCCAAGAAATTTAGGAGATTTTTTTTTGGTGGAGTTCCAAAAATAATGCTTAGGAGGCCCAAAAGGCTTCTTCCAGTGATTCTCGTCCAATGGATTAGCCTAGAATTGCAGGGGAAAGCCCCGAGACCTGCAGCTCTATGCCAAGGCCTGAGGACAGCACTCTACTCTGGCCCTGTGGTAGCCTGAAGGTGAGCAGGGGGTCTCCTGAGCTGCCCCCGTTGGTAGTCAGAGGCCCTGCTGCCATGGAGATTGAACCCTAATTAGTCAAAAGTCTTCTAACTCCAGTGTTATCTCCTGGGCCCTGAGCTTTTTCTTAACCCATCTACAACTGTATGAAAATAGCAGGATGCTTCCTGAAGGTACCAATCTTTCAAGTTTTAATGAGTTCCTGGGTTCCAGGAACCTCTGACTTCGACATATATTTCATAAAATATACAAAGACTAAAGACCACTTTATTGAAGGCTTTTATCAGAAATGAATCCTGAATCTTCTCAGATGCTTACTGGATAATGTAGTGATTTCCATTCTTTAAGGTCTTTTGTAAATTAAGTGATTATTTTACACTTCATCTTAAAGTCTTTCTACTACAGTGTGGGTGACAGACACAGTCAAATTCTGGAACTGATTTCTTGCCTAACTAGGCCCCAGCCCCCACCCACAATTCACTGTCCCTAAAAAACCTGGGGTCCAACTTCACCGTGCCTTAGTTCTATCATCTCTATAGAAGAATGGTATCCCCAGATGTCCCCCCTCCAAGATATATCATCTTATCATACAGTTTACTTAGATTATAAATTTAGATAAAATGAAAACAATTTTATCATATGGTTTATTTAGATCCAAGATCAAGAGAAGCCATACAGACTTTCAAGAAACTTTCACCAATTTTTTTTTGGGGGGTAGCATTTTTTTATTTTTATTTTTTTATATTTTTTATTATAGCACCATGCAATATACAATTAAAAAGATGTCCATGATTGGGCTTCAGTCATTCATTGTTCCAGCACCTCTATTTCCTCTTGTCTCTGTTTCCCTCCACCAATGCCCTATTCCCACCACCAGTGTCCCCAAATTCCTTCCCCCTCCCCCAGTGTGCCTCTATAGCAGGCACTCCTCTCTCTCTCTCTCTCTCTCTCTCTCTCTCTCTCTCTCTCTCTCTCTCTCTCTCTACACATTGTGGCTTGCCCTACATTTAGGGATTATCGTGTAAATCCCTATGTGTACATTCAATGTTCAGTTCTAATGTGGCGTTACCATTCCCCCACTTTAAGGCTTAAAAAAACTGTATCGGAGGGGGAATTTTGACTCTATCGGAGGAAGGTCCCAAGACCCCAGGCTCAAAGGACCAAAGGACCTCCCTGCAAGTTCCATAGCCTTAACATTACTGGGGGGGGGGGGCCTCAGGGGGTAACCATGGCAGCAGATGGGGGGGGGGCCTAGCTGCATCCCCAGCAGTACTCACTGTCCATCAGGGCCCCCACCCCCGCCTGTATGTGGGCCTACACCATTCCCTCTGACCTGTCCAGCGGAATAATCAGCAAGGCAAGAGGTTCCTGAAGTTATTCTTTAATGTTCACTTTATTTACTCTAGTTGCTCGCTCTCTGCAGGAGAGCCTCTGTCTCCGGGCTCTGTCTCTCTCCAGGAGGTTTCTCCTGCATGCTGCTCTCTCTTGGGCGGGGTGGGGGTCTGTGAGGACTCCTCTCATCAGGGCCTCTCACTTCCGGTTGCCTCTGTCCAAGGCTCCATGCTTCTGGTCCTCTCCCAGGACTTCTCCTTTCAGGACCTTTTCCTTAGGGCCTTTCCGCTCAGGGATTTTCTCTTCAGGGCTTCGTTTCTCTGGACTCCTCAGCTATGTCTCTATTTCCTTAGTTACCTTGTTTCATGTCTTGTGTCTCTGAATCCCTACCTAAGGCTTTGAGTTTCTCCGTGATGCACTATTGCCGGTGGTCCTAATACTCAGAAACCCTGAAGCTCTGTAGCCTGTAGCTTTGATGCCAGCCCTGGGGCTCAGACACAGGCTTGTGGCTCTGGTGCTGGCCCTTGGGCCTAGGCGTCAGGAGCAGCTTCTCCTCACTGGTGCTGGTCATCTGACTCAGGCACAGGGGCCCCAAAGCCTAGGTGCTGGCCAGGCACCAGAGGCCGCTGCTCTCTTAGTCCAGAAGCCCCCTCCCCAGGATGCTCTCCTGGGGGCCCCTTAGTTATAGTCTTGGCCAGGTTCAGAACCCTGGCCTCAACTGTCTTAACAGACCTTATATATTTATATTCCACTAATGAATGCAGTCATTCTATATCTGTTCTTTACCTCCTGATTAATTTCACTCAGCATGATAATCTCCCCGGCCCATCTATTTCAGGTAAATTTCATGACTTTGCCTTTTCTGACAGCTACATAGTATTCCGTTGTGTACATATACCATAGTTTCTTTAGCCAGTCTCTGTTCTAGGTCATTCAGGTTGTTTCCAGATTCTGGCTATTGCGGAAGTGTCATGAATATAGAAATGCAGATAGTGTTTTTTGCCTGTGTGTTTTTGGGTCTCCAGGATATATTCCCAGGAGTGGTATTGCTGAGTCAAATGGGAGCTCAATATCTAGTTTTTGGAGGAATGTCCATATTGTTTTCCAAAAAGGGGCTGGAGCAGTCGGCACTCCCACCAACAGTGGATGAGAGTCCCTCTCTCCCGCATCCACGCCTAGCACTGCTTGTTCTCACCAATTTCTTAACTACCTAGCATAATATAGATTGAGGTGAAAGGAAAATCTTACCCAGAATTACAGTTACAAGCAGAAACAAAATTTGTAATAACCTGCTCTATGGCATAGCAAACTTGCCATTGCAGAGTAACTGCGTGTCATCACGTGAATGCTTTCTCTTCGCTTAACCCCTCTCTCTTAGAATCCCTTCATCCCCACCCTATTCCTTAGAACAAAATATATGTCCCCATTTTGCCTATCTTTGGTGCCTCTCCTGAATGCATGGACTTTCCTATAAATCAATTTTAATTTTTATGTCAATATTAAAATTAACTTAAAGTATTTATTATTTATTGATGATGTAATTATTAATATTAACAATATTCATATTGTTTTCTACTGATTTTAATTTGAGTATTCAATCAGCCCAAGAAGATCTCAGAAAGTTAGAGGGAAATAACCCTTTTACTTCCCACAGGGATGGACCAGGGAATGGCTCAATGAATTCTTAAAGGCATCAATGGAAAACTACGTTATCCAGATCACAAACATCAGCATGTTTCATACTATTCTGGGAACAGCCAGAATATGAGGAGAGTGAAACCCCACTCATAACAGAATTGGTATTCAAAGCACATGTTTTTCTCATTTTCTCCCTTACAGCACTTAACTCAAGCCCAAGAAGCTGCTGTACTTAAGGACAAGGTGATAGAAAATGTGATTATTCCAGTGGCTCAAACTGCAGTTGAATCTTGATCCCCATAGGCTAGAAAAGCACAGGTCCATCTACACACGGATTATTTTCTCTGCCTGAGCTCTGCATGCCCAGATGCAGCTTCCAGCAGTTATCAGTTGCTTAAATCCCAGATGTAGATCCCAAGTATAAGTTCTATGTGGATTTTGTTACTATGAGGGGAGTCAGTACTCTAACCCCCATTCAAGAGTCATATATTTTGCTTTATATTTATATTAAAAATAACATGCTACACATAGATTGGTGCTTTTCAGAGCATGTAGGATCCATGAGCTTCCCACTAACCTTTAAAAAAGGTGGGGGTGATGAGATAGTACCACAAGTAAGCACTTGTCTTGCATGTGGCTGACCCAGGCTCAATCCCTGCACCCCGTATGGTCCCCTGAGCCCACCAGGAGTGATCCCTGAGTGCAGAGCCAAGAGGAAGTCTTGAGCACTGCTGGTGTGGCCCCCAAACCAAAAAAGTAACAACAAAACACACACCTTATATATACACATATGTATGTACATATATATACACCATATATATATATATATACATATATACATACACACACACCACACACACACACACAAAGCAGGAGGGGCAGAATCTGGAATTGGCTGGAAGAGGGCTGTAAGGGTTAATTCTGAGTTTCTTATTTGGGAATGTCAGAAAGTATGTTGGAATTTTACCTGTATTCTCATTGGCACTGGCACCTATATGAATTTCCATTTCATGGAAATGGGCTAGAATTTTTTCTACACATAAAAATGAATTAAAGTAGTAAAACAGTAATCGAGTCATAAAGATTGCATGTTCTGGAGCCTGAGAGACAGTCCAGTAAGTTGGGGATTCACCTTGCACACGCCCAACCCGAGTTCTATCATCAGCTCCCTAAATAGTCAGCCAAGCACAAGAGTAATTCCTGAGTGCAGAGTCAGGAGTAAACCCTGAGCAATAAAGCAAACAAACAAGCAAAAAGATTGCACCTTCATTTTCTCTGTGCTTGTCAAGAAATCAGAAGTTGGTTGACTTGAAGCAGCGTCTTGCTGAGGAAGGAGAGGCCGGAGCAGAGAGGGGTCTATATACTCAAGAGTTCACCCTCCCGGACATTAACTTATTGGATCTTGACTCGCCTCTACCTTCTTTAGGAACGCAGGTAAGTGCTTCCAGACTCTCACGCAGCAGCATCAACCATGCTTGAAATTAATGGCAATGATGTGTTTTATACAGTTCACGTGTTTCATGCTATATGACTGCATTTTGCTGCTGGCAGATTGCAAGCAACAGAATAAGATTTTACTTTTTTATTTCTGCTTTTTTTTTTGCGGGAATTTACACAGGTGATGCTCAGGGGTTACTCCTGGCTCTGCACTTAGGAATTATTCCTGGCATTGCTCTGTGGACCATATGGGTTGCTAGGGATTGAACCTGGGTCCGACCATTTGCAAGGCAAATGCCCTACTTGCTGGACTATCGCTCCGGCCCCAGATGTGCTTTTTTTATTTCCCAGTAAACGATCACACTTTTACACACACTTACGAAGAGTGTCTGAGAGTCACATCTCCTGGAAAGGAAATGCAGAGAGATGCTGAGACTGCTGCTGGTATATTCTACGTGGATCTTATTTCTTAGCGTGTCTGTTACAGGCCTGTTCTGCAGAGGTCTGGTGCAGCCAGTTACAAACAGAAGATTAAGCTGTAATTTTTTTTCACAAAAAGATATTTTAAATGTTATTATTGTGCTGGCTCTTTATAAAATTCATTATAGGTCTGAAAAGCAAAAATAAATTTTTTTTTCAGAATCCCAGGAACCACTGATAAGTCTTTTCCTTTACACTCATTCCTTTAGGAATGAGAAAGGAAATCTCATCAGCCAGAAGGCTTCCTGGCTCTGTACCCCGGGGTCACTCCTGGCAAGCTCAGAGGACCCTACGGGATGCCCGAACAACCATGTGCAAGACAAATGCTCTATCCATTGTACTATTGCTCCAGGCCCTAAATGTTCTTTTTAATAAAAAATAAATCTTAGGTAATAAATTTCTCAGGTTCACCATAGGTGTGAATTAATTTCTAATGATTCAATAATGTAACTGATATCGGGTCATTAGAATTGGAGAATGTTAAACTATACCATATTCTCAACTACCTGCTGTTTGAATTAACTGCCTCTACTTTCTGGTTTTACATGAGAGAAATCCTTTAAAGTAAAAGATCGTATTAATTGAATTGTGTATACTATGGAACTAAAAGTTTATATTAATATACATTTAATTAATTAATTTCAATAAGAAATGGATATTTACACACTTTCAAAACTTCTCCCTCATATCTATCCAAGTGGCCAAAAATAAAACTGAGGGGAAAATGGCAAATTCAAGAGCTTGGGAAAATGTGGGACTACTAGAACTCTATACATAAAACCAGTATTTAAGGGAAATGAAGATATAACACAGCTGGTAAGGTTTAATACCCAGCATCTCATATGGTTCCCCAAGTCCCACCCGAAGCAATTCCTAAGCACAAAGCCAAGAGTAAACCCTGAGTTTTGTAAGGCATGGCTTTTAAATAGCCAAAAGAAGTTTGTTTGTTTGTTTGTTTGTTTGTTTGTTTGTTTGTTTGTTTGTTTGTTTGTTTTGGGGGTGCATTAATGATGTAGCTTGGCCGTAGAACACTTGCCTTGTGTATCTTAGACCTTAGATTATTTTTCCCACCACTGTCAAAAGAAGAAAATAGAAACAGCTTTTTTTTTCTTTCTTATCACTGTATCACTGTCTTCCCGTTGTTCATCAATTTGCTTGAGCGGGCCCCAGTAACATCTCCATATGTCCTGTGTCATGCTAGTAGAGCCCAAGGGCATCTGCTTGCTCCAGGAACATAAAGAGCCACAATCCATTCCGGAATGAGGTCTATAATTGTTACTGGTATTTGGCATATCAAATACAACACGGGTAGCTTGCCAGGCTCTGCCGTGCAGGTACCATACTCTTGCAGTCATCTCTAAGTCCAGCATTTAATGATGAACCACGCGCGGCCTCTTGCGGACGCCGCGAGCTGGGCTGTGATAGGCTGGTCTGCTGGGTGGAGTTCTGACGAGAGAGAAGTCCAGATGTGGAAAATGGAGGCCCTCATGGAGTGGGGGTCTCTGGCTTGTTGCAAAGGCTCTGCTGGGCTGGCAGGCCAGGGCTAGAACACGCCATCTCTTCTGGGCACCTTGTGAGCGGCTGGGAACAGGGGAGAGCCAGTAGCAGCTCTGCCCCATGTCTGTCTTTATTATAAATCCAAACATTTACTTGCTATATAAGATAGCAATTCCATTTCTTTATATTTACCCAAGTCCCCTAAAGGAATTATACACCAGTTCATAACAATTTTTTCCACAGTGGCCTAATATTGGAAACACAAACATGCAACATTAGGTGAATAACTATAAGGTGAATGACACTCAGCAATTAGAAGAAATAAATAGCAGAGATAGCAGATTTTTGCAGCAACATAATAAATCTTTCAAACACTGTTTCACATGAAAGAAGCTGGACAAAACCATTATGTACTGTGGCGCTCCACATCTATGGTATGTGACCTGCACTGATAGAAAGATGATCATTGATTGTTCTGCCTGCAAAAGTTTCAGGGAAATTTTGATTCAGATGGCTACCAAATAAAGACACTTGTTTGCATTGCCAAAAACCACTGATTCTAACAGTTAGTAAAAACACTGTTTATATAACATGCCTCAGTAAAGTAGATAGAAAAGGAGGAAGAGAATTGTATGAACTACAGTCGCTAATCTCTCTGGATATATCTGAGTAAAAAGAACTTTTAATGTAATGCATTTAAAGAATGGGCCACCCAGTTTTGGCCACTCCTAGATACAGCTATATGCATTTAATCAAATTTAATCCTAGACAAATATTTTCATTATATGGAGTCAAAACTCTTTATAAAATGGCAAATAAAATATTGAGAAAAAAAATTAATTTATCTCTGTGATTTGTAATCTACCAAACTTTCCTTACTGAATTTCTGGGGGCTAAGAAAAACCATACCTAAATTTTTATTTGTGATTTGAGTTTAATGAGAAAATTCATTTCCTGATCATTTTCCATGAGCTATCATTGAATAAAAGATTACATGCAATATCAATAGAAGATGATGTGCAATGTAAGTTTTCATACAATTTTCAATAGTCAAAGATGAATTTGACAAACCAGACAGATAACTTATTTTATTTTTTTTTCACAATTGGTTCTTCTTTTATTCTCTCTCTTTTTTTATTATACCACTGTGAGACATACAATTACAAAGGTGTTCATAATTGGTTCTTGGTAGTACAGTATACCAGCACCCATCCCTCGACCAGTGCCCCATTTCCACCACCAATGTACCACACCCTCCCATCCACCCCCAGACTGCCTCAATAGCAGGTACCCCAGTATCCTCTCTTTCTCTCTCTGTCTCTCTCTCTGTCTCTGCATCTCTCTCCCTCTTCTTTTACACATTGTGGCTAGCCCTGCAGATATTTAGAGTTTATCACTTAAGTCTCTTTGTGTATAGATGACTTACTTTATCCGAATACAAAGGATAGAGACCCCTCTTCCCTCTGTGACAAAGACTGATTGAATAATTCTTCTTAAGCCACTCAGAGAGTTACGCTCTTATCTGTAACGAATTCATTTTTATTATAATAAACATCATCCAAAAAATACATGCTCTGCCTCAGTGTGCATAGAATAGGCCATTTAAGCAATTATTTGCACCCACTGTGCATGGTGTTGGATTAGGCTGTGAGTCTTCAGATAAATGATAATACTATCAAGTAATTGAGCATCATGAGAATCATAACAGGAGAACCAAATTCAGAACACAGACCGGAACTTGGAAAGATACCCTTAGCATTGACGAACTCTGGATACACCTCTGCCATTGATGACCTCTGCCCTAGAGCTTGATCACTTGATGACTTGATCACTTGAATCCCATTATTCATCCATTTGCTCGAGCGGGCGCCAGTAACATTTCCATTGGACCCTATCACGTGCCAATGTAGCCCAATGGCATCTGGTTGATTCAGGAATATGAAGAGCCTCAAACCGTTCTTTTCAGGGTCTTTACAAGGAAGTCTGACCATCTTGTAGGTGGGCGGCCACGTGATCTTTTGATATCCCGTGGGATCCAGTCAGTAATGGCTCTAGTCCAGCGGTTGTCCCCAAATCGCATTACATGTCCAGCCCATCTGATTTTCGATGCCTTGGCAAATGAGACAGCATCCCTGATTCTGGAATAGCGACGGAGGTCAGAACTCCGGATTCCTTCTCTCACTTGAGTGAGGCGTGATATTCCAAGCATAGCTCTTTCGATTCCTCTCTGGGAGACCCGAATAGCATTCTCATCCTGCTTTCGTAGGGCCCAGGTCTCTGAGGCGTATGTTAATGCAGGGAGAACGGTGGAGTCAAAGAGATGTGCCCGGAGCCGGGAGGTTCTTTGTCCTTTTTAGCTATTTCTTCGATGCCTTTGAAGGCATTCCATGCCGCTCTCTTCCTCCCTGCGCAGCTCAGGTTTTAGGTCGTTCATCATGTTGATTTCTTGACCTAGGTACACATAACTGCTGCGTTCAGAGATGTTTGTTCCATTGAGAGTGAATGGGGCCTCAGCAGCTAGTTCATTTTTCATGAACATAGTTTTCTTCAGATTCAGCTGTAGACCTATCTTTCCACATTCTCGGTCAAAAGTCAGCCAGCATTTGTGCTGCTTGGCTAATGTTTGGTGTTATTAGAACTATGCCATCAGCGAAGCGGGAGGTGGTGTAGTTGCCGACCATCTATCTTCACTCCCATTCCTTCCCATTCTAATTGTTGCATGATGTTCTCGAGGGTGGGGTGGCGCTGAAGAGTTTTGATGAAATGGTATCACCCTGTCGAACCCCTCTTTTCACATTAATGATCACTTCTTTGTAGGATGGTGAGATCCTGGTGGTGAATCCGTAATACAGCTCACAAAGGATCTTGATGTATTGGGTTTGAACACCCTGTTTGGCTAGGGCTTCGATGATTGCTTCAGTCCCCACAGAATCAAAGGCTTTCTGTAAATCAATGAACGTGAGACAGAGCGGCATCTTGTACTCCCTACAAACCTCAATGAGCTTGGTTACCATGTGGATATAGTCGATTGTGCTGAATCCTTTCCGGAAGCCTGCTTGCTCACATGGTTGTCCTTCATCTAGTGTTCTGCTAATCCTGTTCAGGATGACTCGCGTAAACAGCTTGTAGATGACAGACAACAGGCAGATGGGGCGATAGTTGCCGATGTCGTGAATGTCTCCCTTCTTGAACAGTAGAACTGTCCTGCTGGTTTTCCATTGGGAGGGCACCTTGCATTCAGACAGGTAGCGTGTGAAGAGCCAAGCTAGTGTATTGATGAGTACCAACGGCAGATTCTTCAGGTGTTCGGGTCTGACTTAGAGCAGTCAGAAAGAAACGCCGTGGTCAGTCAGAAAGCTAGAAATCTGTAAAAACTAAGGATCTTGTAATACAGGGAAACACAGAAATCCTAGAAAATATCTTGCAATAGACGTTTCTGCCCCTCTCAACTGGGTACTATTTGTGTTTCTATGACTGTGATTTGGGATGACACCCTGACAATACTGGCTACTTCCAGCTCTGTGCGTAGGGGTCACATAGAGTAAGGAGTGCCAAGGAGCAAACCCAGTTCGCCAGGATGTGTTCAAACCTTTGAGCCAAAAATGTCCTATTTACCTATTATTTTTTTTTGTTTTTAAAAAAAGTTTAAAAACAAAGCTTGTAATTTTCAAGGACACTATAAGTAAACATTGATCAGATTAAAAGGAAATTAGGGCTGGAGAGATAGTACAGCAGATAGGGTGCTCCTCTTGCATGTGGCCAACCCAGATTTGGTCTCTGACATCCAATATGGTCTCCTGAGCACTCCCAAGAGTAATTCCTGAGTGCAGAGCCCGAGTATTGCCAAGTCTGGCCTCAAAAAACAAAAAAAAAGTACATCAATGAAAGGAAGTTCATTCTTAGATAAATAGAGAGCTGTCTCTATTTCCTTCTGCATGTTACTTGGTGTTAATTCCAGGCCTTGCATATCAGTGACCTAGAACCATGATAAAAGATCCTACTGAGTGCAGATAGTGTTTCAGCTGTGAGTGTTTGGGTCTCCGTGAGTTTACATGATTAAACCTTAAGTGTCTGTAGGGCAAGCCACAATGTGGAAGAGGAGAAAGAGAGAGAGAGAGAGAGAGAGAGAGAGAGAGAGAGAGAGAGAAAGAGAGAGAAAATAAAAAGTGCCTGCTATAGAGGCAGGCTGGGGAAGGTGGGAGGGAATTTGTGGAATAGGGCACTGGTGAAGGGACGGGTGCCGGAACACTGTATGACTAAAACCCAATCATGAACATCTTTGTAATTGAATATCTCACAGTAGTATAATAAAATTTTTTTTAATTTACCAGGTCTAAATAAATTGAATTACTCTAAAGAACTGAAAAAAAAATGAAATGTAGAGCCAAATATACTAAATTATGAATGAAAATAAAAATAATTTTGATTATTTAAAAAATCCTACTGAGAGGCCAGAGCAATAGCACAGTAGATAGGGAGTTTGCCTTGCACACGGCTGAACTGGGTTCCATCCCCAGCATCCCATACGGTCCCCAAGCACCAGCAGGAGTAATTCTTGAGTGCAGAGCAGGAGTAACCCCCAAGCATTGCTGGATGTGATCCAAAAAAAAAAAAAAGATTCTACTAAGAATGTTGTCATCTCTTCTTCCACCTGGTGGAGCGCTACACCCAGGGAACAATATAACCTGCCATATCCGCCCTATTCCCAACAGCACAGCCGACATGGGCACATTTCACACACAGTGATACTGTAGAGGCCAAACTGTCCAGGACTAGTCCCCATCCTCCACATGCACATCTGCACAAACACGGACCCTAAGCTCAGTGCTAAGATAAGGGGCATCTGCACCTTCTGCTGACACCGAAGATGGGCATGGAAATGAAGATCCCCATGCCAATTTTTGGTTGTCAATTCTAAAATGTCCCATTTTAGAGCCAATTACTCTGCAACCAGCCTCCTGCAGTGACAGGCTTTGGGTGTGGCAATAAGATAAAATCTTGGAGATGTGCTATGAATCACAAAAACACTTCATGGGTAAATATTTACAAGGATTTAGTTGAGGACTCTTAGAGAACCAAAATAGGAAGTGTTGAGGACTTGGTTTTTGTTATTGTTGTATCATTTGGGAACCACACCTGAAAATTTTAGGGCCCTAATCCTGACTTGGTGCTGAGGAATGTCTTCTCTCAATGTGACTGGGGACCATGCAATGCAATGCAGGCGATCAAACCTGGGCATCCCACATGCAAAGCTTATGCTATAGTGTTTTGAGCAGATGCAGAGCCTTTGCAAGCGGCTGGGGGGGAGACTGGGGCCGGCTCGCGCCGAGCCCAGCTGACGATGGGATCCCGAGGAGGGCAGATGGGTTTTGGGTGTTGGCCCATCGCCCTCTGGGGGTCCCGGAAGCAGCCGGATGAAACCTCGCCCATCACACTAGCCACCATCTTCGCTGTCCGGACGCTGAGAAAATGCCTCACGACCAGATCAACAGAGCAAAACCAGTTCGAGCCCAGGTAGGCGGCTCCCAAGCGAATCACTGGAATTCGCCAGTGGAGCAGGGTTAGCCACTCCCCTTCCATTGTCGAGCCGGGACCCGCCCGAGCGCCCGAACCAGTAGCGAGCCGGGCGTGGGGAGACTGGGCCGGCCGCGCCGCCCAGCGCGAGGGATCCGAGGAGGGCAGATGGGTTTTGGGTGTGGCCCATCGCCTCTGGGACCCGAAGCAGCCGGATGAAACCCGCCCATCACACAGCCACCACTCGCTGCCGGACGCTGAGAAAAGCCTCACGACCAGACAACGAGCAAAACCAGTTCGAGCAGATAGCGCGCCACTTTGGGCCGCACGGTCCACTAAAATAGTGAAACAGTAATGTCTTTTAATGCACTGTATTCCACCGAAGAGCAGGAAAGTTTATCGGGAAGGAGATATAAAGATGAAAGAAATGACATACAGAATCTGCCAAGTAGTTGAGGTGCGGGAGGGGGAGGGAGGTGGGGACATTGGTGATGGTAGATGGGTTTGGGTGGAGGGATGGGTGTTGGAACACTGTAGATCCAAAACTCTACATGAGCATCTTTCAATTGTATGTCTAAAATGGTGTAATAATATTTGGGGGAAAATAATAAAATTAAATAAAAAAAAAAATATATATATATATAGTGTTTTGAGCAGTCCTCCAACCCCGAGCCAGAATTTTTTTAATATTCCAGGTGAACTTCTAGGAACTTAGGGTCAAAATTCCTCTTATACAAAAAAGATATATTTTGAGGTGGTAAATTTTACTCATCGGCAAAGTCAAACTGAGAGAAAAATGTCTAGGATCCACTACTATTTTGGAATAAAATAACAACTCAAGAGCAGTGATTCACAGATAAGATATGATGATTCTGTAAAATGCTGATGCTGCTATTGAAATGGTGGTATTGGTGCAGTCATGGTGGACATAGTGGAGGTGGTTGACCAGGCAGTGTAAGTAATGTGGTGGTAATAGAAACGCAAACATGGTGGTGGGAGTAATGGATACATCCATGGTAGTCAAGGTGAAATGATGGTCATGGTAGCAGAGATGAAAGAGCCAATAGAGCTGCTGATGGTTTGTAGTGCTGGGTATAGTAGAGGCAGAAGTGCTGATGGTGGAAGTGGCGAAGATGTGAGATGTGTTGGTGGAAGACATGGTTGTGGTGGACATGGAGTGACAGTAGTCATGGGAAGTGGTGGGAGAGGAGATCTGGTGGGATGGTGGTGATAGAGAGAGGGAGAAATGGAAGTTGGGGTGTGATGGTGAAGGTGGTGGTGGTGGAGATCTGATGATGAAAGCAAAGGAAGCAGCAACTAACTTCAATAGCTTTGTGCAGGTGTGAAAGCAGATGCAAGTAGAGCGTATGAAGAGATAGATACCTTACAACTAGAGAAGCAACACAGCAGTAATACACAGACCATATCATGCATACCAGATTGAGGTCTTAGGACGGAGCAAAGCACCCATTAGTTGAGAAACCAGCAGGAGAAGGGTCATCCTGATCATAGCTTTCACCCAGGAGTCTGCTGACCTCCATCACTATTCCATAGTCCCTCACCAACCAACCCCTGGTAAGCTCCCTACCAAAGATAAATTCTCAGCTGCTGTTGCCATTGGGCATTTGTTCCCTTACTTTGTTGCTTCATGTCCCACGTGTGTGAGAGATCATTTGTATCTGTCCCTCTCCCCTAACTGACTTTACTCAGCATGACGTTCTCATGACTTCATCTTATAGCTGAGGATTATTCCATTGTATGTATGGACCATAGTTCCTTAATCCAGTCATCTGACCTTGGACCTCTGGGTTGTTTCCAGATAGTGGCTATTGTGAATAATGCTGCAATGAACAAAAGGAAAAATAATGCAAATCTATTTCTAAATTGAATTTTTGGTTCCTTGAAATAGAATTGCTGGGTCATATGGAAGTTCAATTCCTATTTTTTTTTGCTTAACACAATGGAGAGTCCCTGCCTCTCCTCAGGTTATCTATGTAAGAGCTCCCTTCTTTCCCATGAAGAAAAGTGTCTTTGTCTAAGCTATATTTTCATATATTTTTTGCTAATAACTTTGTTCCAGCCCCTCCTGCTGTCTAGATCAGTCTTGAGCTTTTCTTTACTTCTTGCAGTCCCTTTGCTAGGTAGGATGTTGCCTGACTCATGAACCATTTTAATAAAACCAGATAGAGTTCTAAATTTGTGAATTTCCTTTTGTAACATCTAATGCTTTGTGACTGAATGCCCACTGGGCACAGGTCTGTGGCCATTCAATTGCACTGACCCACACACATGCCTGGGCTCTCCACTCTCAGAATCTTTCACTTTGGCCATTGACCATAAGCCCAGTGTTGACTATACTTTAGTTATGACTAACAGATTTTGTGGAAATTCAACATATTCTTGTGATAACTTTGCCATTAATGCTATTCTCTTGTTTCCCCAATTAGTTGGTTAATAGAATTGGATCTGAGATGCTCAGGAACTGATCAAACTTTGAGTACTTGTATTGCCCACCACTGGACTAAACGCTAAGCATACAAAGATGAATACAGTCTCTGGGGAAATTCATGCAAACAGCAAGTGTCAATACAATTGAACTCGTAACATGAATGGATTTGACCAAGCTCTCAGGGAGGAGTGGATTGGTGGGGGGAGATTAGGAAAGGCAGAGAGAGATGTCTGGAGGAAGTTTCACATGACTCAAAACCAGAATTGTCTG